>VMDO01006460.1:0-100233 GCA_007922755.1 Pedetes capensis
TTTTTTTTTTTTTTTTTTTTTTTTTTTTTTTTTTGTGGTACTGGGGATGGAACCCAGGGCCCTGTGCATGCTAGGCAAGTGTTTTACTACTGGGCTACATCCCCAGCCAGAGATCCTCCCATTCTTTTGGGATGATGCAGCCCAGGCTGGCCTCAAACTTATGATCTTCCTGCCTCAGCCTCCCAAGTGCTGGAATTACAGGCATGTGCCACCATGACTGCTTCCTATTCTTCTTAATAGTTGCAAAAATCTTCCAGACTATTCAACTCATACCTCTATGACTGTTTTTATAGTAGGCTCCTCTCCACCCACACGAAACCACAATAAATAATGCCACCATTAAACATTCTTAAGAATGTAAACTATGGGGCTTGGACTCTCTAAAATGAAATACGCTGGAATGGACAAAACTTATGAATATTTTTAATTCTAACATACTGCCAGAATTTATCTTCTAAAAAGTTGCTAGCAATTCACCCTTCCTTCAGTAATATTTAAGTGTCTCTCTTTTTTTTTTTTGCCACCTTACCAGTACTAGATGTTACTGCTATAACAAGTTTTAAATTTTGACAAACTAATGTATTTGCATTTCCTTGATAGCATACTAGGGTGTTTGTTACCCATTTGAACTTCTCCTACAGAGAGCCAGCTGGAATGTCTCTTCACCCATTTGCTACTCTAGTGGTTCCATTTCCTTTTCAGGTCAAAGAAGTATCTGAGTATTAGAGAAATCACAGAAAAGAGCTACGGCAACTTGATGAAGAAATCAAAGGATGAGCAATAGTTGCTCATTAAGGCGCACGAAGAGACCACTTCAGGCAAAGAACACAGAACTCTGTGCGAACTGAGCAATGAGAGGAGGATGGCTGTGGCCTACAAAGCAAAAGCGAAGTGGCAAAAGACAAGGTCAGGAAAGGAAGCAGAGGACAGCTCATATAGGGGTCTAAGGAACAAGGGAGTTTGAATCTTTTTCTCCCCAGTATTACAGAGAATGCCCTTAAGTATTCTAAATAGAGGAATGACATGATCTGATTGTCTTTGTACTATTTAGCTTATATTCAGAAATTTCCAAATTCTTATTGACAACTGACAGAGGTTTCTCAGATCCTTGGGTTTTCTAAGAACATAATTGTACCACTGACCAATATTCAGCTCCATGTTTAATGATAGCTGGTATACTCATCACTTTCTGTTGTGGTTTTGTTTTTTTGAGACAGGGTCTTACTATGTAGCCCAGGGTGTCCTGGAACTCACTACATGGACCCGGCTAACCTTGAACTCACATTGATCCTCCTGCCTCAGCCTCTTGAGTGGTGGGATTAGAGGCATGTGCCACCTTGTCTGGCTGTGGTATACCCATGTTAATGAACTTATTCAAACTTATTTTCAGTATTTCACTGGCATGATGTTTGTGTAAGACTGTTGTTGTTAGGTGCTGTTGAGTATGTTTCATAGCAACCCTATATACAACAGAATGAAACACTGTCTGACATTACACCATGCCTGGCACTACTGTCAGTGCTTCTCTGCAATTCATAGGGTTTTCAATAGTGGATTGTTTCAGAAGTGGATTGCCAGGTCCTTCTCCTTAGTCTGCAGCACCTGGTATTCCAAGGTGGTCTGCCACCCAAAGACTAACCAGGCCGACCCTGTTTAGCTTCCGATATCAGGCAGGATGAGATGCCAGGGTGCTATGGCTGCAAGACGAGGTCATCTTAATCATGCTTAAGTGGTTTCCTTCTACTACTTCTACTTTTGAGGTTTTTAAAAACTCAAAGGGTAGCAAATAAGATGCCTTTTAGCATCTATAGACAATCACCCTGCCCTCTTTATAAACATGAAAAATTAATTATATTGTGGGATTCCTGATGACAACCATTCTGGTATTCCTGAATAAACCCTATTTGTCCATGGTGTTTTACTCTTAACGATTCAAGGCTAAATTCCAGCCAATGGAGAAGCCACCCTTCGTAGTTTTCTGTGGTCTGAAAGAATTTTGGTAACAAAGGAATTATCTGTTGATTCATTCCTCAGGGCTCCTAAAATAAATCATTTAGTAATATACTTACATTTATGAGTCTCAAATCTATGTGCTGGGTTTATATACATATCTGTGTGTATATTTTCTTTTCTTTGCAGTACTTGGGAATTGAACCCAGGGCTGTGCAGGTGCTCCTGTGCTGTGCACCTACTTTGCAGGTGCTCTATCACTGGGCTATACCCCCAGCCCTTTTATTTTTTGAGTCAGGGTCTCACTAACTTATGCAGACTGCCTATGGCCTTGATCTCATGATCCTCTTGCCTCTGTCTCCCAATTCACTGGGATCACAGGCGTGTGCCACTGTAACCAGCTATGTTGGTTATATTTCTGACAGACAACTTTAGATAGCATGTACATTTTTTTTTTTTTGGTGGTATTTAGGGTTTGAACCCAGGGCCTCATGCATACTTTGCAAGTGCTCTACCAGCGGCTGCATCTTGAGCCCACTTTTATTTTTTATCTTGAGACAAGGTTAAAAGTTAAATCACAAGGTTAAAGAGTATAGTTGGGATGATGACTAACAAAAATATTTCTCCCTTCAATCTGCTTCTAATAGCTATAAAAATATTTCAGGACATAGTTCCCCCCACCAATGGATTTAAGCTAAGGAACGTGTCTATGTGTACGTATTTGTACATCTATGCAAAAGAGCAATTTCAAATTTTTCAACTAAGTTACACAGATTGCCTCTGCCTCCTGAGTCACTAGAATTGCAGGCTTCAACCACGGTGCCCAGCCCAGCATGTAAATTTTCAATTAATGAAGAATAAAAAGTGAAAATAAGCCCAAAACCAATTTAAATCACTTCAATCATAATTCTTTCAAATATTAGAAACAGTACCTACCTAATGAATTCAGGAATAAATTTTGGCTGAAATTCAGAAAGAATAAATAAGTCAGTAAAATGGGCTAAGACTATCATAAACAGCTAATAAAGAAATATGTCACTTACATGGTGTGAGAGATCAGCATCCATGATAATTACATAGTTTCCTGTGGCATGTTTCATTCCATGAATATATGCAGTTCCTAAAAATCAAGTATTTATATCTATTAACAGAAACCACCAGAAATATTTAGGTATACATTTGAACAGGGAAGAAAGTGTTTAGCACTCTGGGGTAGGGGTTTAGCTCAGTTGGTAGAGCATTTGCTTAGCCTCTACTGAGGCCCTGGGCTTGATCCCCAGTACCACACACACACACACACACACACACACACACACACACACACACACTAAACAAACCAAACAAAAACACCCAAAAAACCTCATTAGTACTCAAAAAGCAAACAACAGTCAAAAGTGATACTAATAATACTGAAGTTTTCCATATTAATATAGTTCACAGGTATTACAAATATAATCAAGAAGGTAGCTGGCACCTACTCTCCCTTCAGATGCCAGTTTACCAGAAAAGATCATATATATATTTCAATTTAGCAAAGAAATGGCACCAAAGTCTTAGATGATATTAAAAATAACCATATTCTTGTGGTTTACTGAAAAACCACCTTCATGCTGGTTCTTTCTTAGTGTTCACCTAAGGCACCGAAGAGGCCAGACCTCTTCTTGGAGCTCCACATTTACACAGCAGCTTCCTATTTGCTATTTCCACTCGGATACTTCCGAAATATCAAATATAATATTTCAAAATCTTTCACCAAATTTCTACCCTTGTCACTCTCAGCAAATGGTACCAACTGTCTGATTGCTTCATCCATAAGTCTAGGGATGATCACTGACTTCCTGTGTTTACCAATGATTTTTGAACTGTAATTAAGTTCTACTTCTCTACCCAAACCATTTTTTACTTCTCCTTCCTTATTTCCACCTGCATGTTTGTCCCAATTACCATCTTCTTTCTGATGCCTGGATCACTACCTAACAGTCTCCCTGCTTCTGTTTTTGCTAGCATTCCAAATCCATGTACAAAAAAGGTCTTCTACATTCAGCCAGGTACACAACAAAATCCCTATTCTGGTAGATGGGGCCAAAGGCACAGCTAACATTTAGCCACCTTTATGCATAAAGTCTCCCACCAAAGGATGTGGCAGGTTAGGATAACTGGCTGGAAGCAGGATTTGGGAATTCCTGCATTCTCTAGTCCAAAACCAAAACAATTAGGAGGAATAACTTCTAATGTTCCACAGCACAGTAGGATAATAACAGTTGAGAATGACTATTTCAAAACAGAGAGGATTCTGAATGTTCCTGACACAAAGAAATGACATATATCTGAGGTGACAGATGTCATTCTGTTCTCATCATTACACACTGACTCACTTATTGAAATGTCACACTGTACTCCGTAAATATGTACAATTACTGTGTGTCAAGGGAAAAAAACATTTATCTTTTTAAAAACCACAAGTCTCATTAGCAAGACTGAGTTCTAACAACTTTGGCCAAGAAGTGACTATCCACAATTTCTGAGTGTATCACTGGTCAGTAATTCTAGTTGGCTTTAATAGCAGTTTCCAGATTATTCCAATCCCAGAGAACCCTCTGGATTAAGATGTTCAGAGCATTCAGTGATGCCAGGGAATTAATGGTTTTCAGGACAGCAGGTTTCAATATTAAGAACTGTGCTTCAGGATGGGTTCTGTGATACACACGTGTTATCCCATCGATTCCAGAGGCTAAGACAGGAAGTCTGCCCAGTCTGAGGCCATGTACACAACTCAGTGAGACCCTATCTCAAAATTAAAAAGGGCCTGGGGGAATGGCTCAATGGTACAGCACTTGCCTAGCAAGCACAGGGCCCTGGGTTCAACCCCCCAGTACTGCTTTAAAGAAAAAAAGACAAAAACAAAAACCCTGTGCTTTCTCCATGCTTCCCAGAGTTTTCATTAAAGGTATACCAATTCTCAACATGCGCAACTGTGACCAACAGGATAAACACAGGCAGTCAGAATTTCACCTCATAATTACTGAGCTCAACTGAGATATTCTAGAATGCCCTATGTTTAAGCTAGAAAATTTTTCCTTTTTATTTTTTTAAAGAAATAAAGAACCACTTTTTAAACTTATAACTTAAGGGATGTTCAATGCTTAAGTGATAGGCTAGCCCACGGACACTCTTTTGGCCTTCTCTACTCTCTGCTATATGGGAGAAGAACGTGGCAATCCATTCCTGAGGTAATCCGAAAATAGCCACTGAAAACCCCATGAGGGTAGCTATGAGTCAGACATGACTCGATGGCACCTAACAACAACAGTAACTCTCTGCTATATTGCAGGGAACCACATTTCCCCATTTCTCTTGTCAGCTGGCTTCCAGACAGCTTTGGGAGGCACAGGTGGGAAACTGCAAGGAAGGAAAGCAGAGAAGTCCCAACGTCCTTGCTCTCTTACTCTGTACCCCAACACTGACCAAGTAGCCTAGTATCTTCCCTGGCTCTAGCTCTTGCCAGGTTTCCCCCACACCACTATTGTAGTTCCCTCTGGGTAGACCAGGTTCCTGAGCTCTGAAAAACCATCGTCTTCTCCCATCATTGCTCCATCCTCCTGGTAAGGGTGATAACAACTTCCAACTGTTACTAATTTCTTAGTAGCCTCACTATTCCATTTGGCTTCTCTACAGTTCCTTCACCTGATAATCAGAGTCCCTGGATAAAATTCCCTATACTAAAAGTCCTACTGTGGATTGTTTTGCTAGCCCTGACTGATACAGGCAACCCACATTAAACCACTTAAATGTCATTAGGATCAGCACAAACTATCACAGAAGGTTATTTTGGGCCTGTTCCAAGCTGGGAAAATATACACTGGATAATTTTACCAAGGTAAGTAACAGGAATAAGGGGTTAAAGATTCCACTTACCTAGTCCCAACTTTTCCTCTCGTGGTCTTAGAAGCTGTGGGAATAAGACACAACATTTCAACACAAACAAAAATTTGACAATTTTAAATTTTATTCTACTCCTTTAAGTACATACCTATGTTAATAGGAATAGAGTTGCATTTATTAAAATTTAAAGCAGAAAGATGCTTAACACATCGTGTTTGGTGGCACACACCAATAATCCCAGTGACTTGGGAGGTGGAGGCAGGAGGATTGCCAAGTTTGAGGCCAGACACAGTCTGCATAGCTTAGACCACATTTCAAGACAAAAAATAAAAAATGGGCTGAGGGTAGCTCAGAGGTAGAGTACTTGTAAAGTATGCATGAGGGGTTCAAACCCCTAGTGGCACACACATTGAGCTAGTGCTGAGCTAGGCATGGTGGCACATCTGTCATCTCAGCACTTGAGAGGCTGAGGCAGTAAGATCCAGAGTTCAAGACCAGCCTGGGAGACATAGTGAGACCCTGTCTTAAAAATGTTTTGACATTTGGGGATAGACCAAAGTTTAAGTAGTCAAATTTCTTGAATACATAGTTAAGGTTGAAGTTTTAAAGATAAACATGCAGTGCTGGGCGCGGTGGTGCATGCCTGTAATCCCAGCGGCTCAGGAGGAGGAAGAAGGAGGATCGCAAGTTCAAGACCAGAGGCAGTCTGTGTAACTTGGTCAGACCCTGTCTCAGAAAGTAAAAAAATGGGCTGGGGGTGCAGCTCAAAGGTCCAGCACTTGCAAAGCATGCAGGTGTGAGGGCCTAGGTTCAATCCCCAGTACAGCATTAAAAAAAAAAAAAAAAAAAAAAAAGAATAAAAATAAAAGCATTACATTTCATTGTTGAAAAAATTTTTAAATATGGGATTTAGCTCAGTTGGTAAAGCACTGCTCTGCAGTCTCTGAGGTCCCGAGTTCAATTCCCAGCACCGCAAAATGGGAGAAGGACGTGGCAACCCACTCCCGAGGCAATCCCAAAACAATCTGCCATTGAAAACCCTGTGAGGGTCGCTATGAGTTGGACACGACTCGACAGCACCTAACAACAACAACAAGCTACAAGATAATGCTGAAATATAAGTTCTGAGGAATTCATGTACAGTATAGTGACTAATTATTGGCATTCTGTTGTATACTTGAGATTTGCAAAGACAACACATCTTAAGTGTCCCCTCCACACCAAAGTACCCATATACACAAAAGACTACACGGGATGCTGGACATGTCTGTTAACCTGACTGAGGTAATCATTGCACAATATACATAGCATTGTACCCTTCAAAGATCTATAATTTTATTTAGGCTTTAGTAAAACTAAGAATGTACAGATCAACTATCTGATCTCATGTTGGAGGATAAACAAGTCATGTAAACCAAACAAAAGCTTGTAACATAGAATGTCTGAAGTACTCAGCAGGTGAAGGCAGGACTGAGAGTTAAGGCCAGCCTGGGATACGTAGGGAGACATGGCATAAAAAAATAAATAGATAAATAATAAAAATAAAAATCGTCTAAGCACTGTTAACAGGTCAGGAGAAATTCCCCATCACTTCTGTTTATCAGCAAGGTATGTAACCTCTTGCCTCAGTTTCCTCACCTAGAGGGTTTCTAAAAACAGTAACTTCCCTTGGCTTTTTTCTGAAACACTTATTTCAGCCAGTTTGAAAGGCTAGCTGCATCTGTGCTGAATATTTATCTGAGGTATGATTTCAGTAGCCATTTTCCTCCATCTTTTCCCCCATATTAAACACACACACACACACACACACACACACACATATTTGTTGTTGTTGTTATTTTGTTATTGTTAGGTGCTGTCGAGTTGAGTCT
The DNA here is from genome assembly GCA_007922755.1 of Pedetes capensis. Taxonomy (NCBI): domain Eukaryota; kingdom Metazoa; phylum Chordata; class Mammalia; order Rodentia; family Pedetidae; genus Pedetes; species Pedetes capensis. The sequence goes on from VMDO01006460.1 coordinate 7,704, forward strand.
GACTCATAGCGATCCTCATAGGGTTTTCAACGGCTGACTGTTTTGGGATTGCCTTGGGAGTGGGTTGCCACGTTCTTCTCCCATTTCGCGGTGCTGGGAATCAAACTCGGGACCTCAGAGACTGCAGAGCGGCTCTCTACCAACTGAGCTAAATCCCAGCCCGTATGTATGTATGTATGTATGTATGTATGTATGTCACTAAAAAAAAAATAAGTGCCATTCCCTGCATGGCCTGAGGTGGTTGTTTTTGTTTCTGTTGTTGAGATGAGAGTCTTGCTATGTTGCCAGACTATTCTCCAGCAATCCTCCTGCCACAGTCTCCTGAGTACTTGAGACTACTGGCATGCTACCGCATCTGGTTCTAGTTTAGGTAGTATGTTGTTGTTAGGTGCCGTTGAGTCAGTGTCCAACTCATAGTGACCCTATGTACAACAGGGGATATGCTATTGTCAGTGCTTCTCTGCTATTCATAGGGTTTTTAATGGCTGATTATTTTGGGGGAGGGGGTTGCCAGGTCCTTCTCCCAAGCCTACAGCACCTGGTGTTCCCAGGTGGTCTCCTATCCAAGGACTAACCAGGCCTGACCCTGCTTAACTTCTGAGATCTGATGGGATCTGACGCCACAATGGTACAGCTGTGGGATTAGGTGATATAAAGGTCATAAAACTAGTAAATAAGGGATTTCAACAGGTACTACAGGAAAATCACGACAATAAATGCTACTTTTTTTTGTTATTTTGAATATCATTAAGCTGCTATAAACAATGTAACTCTTTAAGGCCAATGTTGTTTTAGAATTTGAAAGGTCAATTTAGCAGGCATTCTCTCAATCAATGGATTATGTCCCCTGGCTGAGGTTTCATGAGAAAAGTATTCAAAATGGTGTTGATGTTTCAGGTTAAACAGCAGCATATTACTTAACATAGCATCTACATAATAAATGTAAACTAGTGACCTTGGCCTATGGCTTCTAAAAGAAAAACTGGGGAACTACTGGCCAAGAATATGAACCTAGCATTACTTAAAGTCTCTGCTACAAGACTGAAATGTGTCAACTTTGTACCTCCTTCTGTATTCTGTAAAACAGATATTCAGAGAGGACTTGATGTGAGACAGACCTGTGAGTGACATCTATGAGACAGACAGAAAGAATCCAGAACTCAGGACATATTTTCCATGTATATGAGAGTAACAAACCCCCCTTAAGCTCTTCTTCATTGTCACATTTGAATGTGAAACATGCACTTTAATGTTGGGTCTCCAGCTGGTGATGCTCTCCTGGGAGTTACAGAGCCTTAGGAACCAGAATTTAGCTTTGTAGAGGTGACTCCCTGAGGGTGGGCCTTTGGAGGTTTTTACCCTGGACCCATGGCCCATGTCACTGTCACCTGCCCCATGATGCCATGAGGTCACCTGGTGTGGGCTCAGCTGCCTATCTAGATGCCTGCTCTGCCACCATGCCTTGCTGTCACTATGGACTGATACACTGAACTGTGAACTTCCAATAAGTCTTCCCTCTTCAGACCTATAAGTTGTTTCAGTTGGTTTTTCTGCTACAGCAATGTTCTTGATGTTAGGTGCTGTCAAGTCGGGTCTGACTCATAGCGACCCTATGTACAACAGACTGAAACACTCCTGACGCTGTGGCATGCCCAGGACTATGCCATTCATCTGGTTTTCAATGGCTGATTGTTTTGGGATTGTTTTAGGAGTGGGCTGCCAAGTCCTTCTCCCATTTTTGCAGTGGTAGGGATCAAACCCAGGGCCTCAGAGAAGCACTTTCCCAACTGAGCCAAACCCCAGACCTGCTACAGCTGACTAATACAGAAAATTGGTACAAGTGAATGGGATCATTGCTGTGCAGAAGCCTCGTGGTTCTTAGGCCACCTGTGGAACTTATTTGGAGGAGAAGTCTGGAAGAGTTTGGAGACGCCAGCTAGAACAACTCTGGAGGGCTTACAGGGTGGTTCTGGTGAGAAGATGGAAGACCAAAATGCCACTGCGGACAGAAATGCTGATGGGGCTCGCAGGGTTTTTAGAGAAAAATGAGGACTCTGTTTGACATTGGACTAGAGATGGTCTGTGTTATATTCTAGCAGAGAGACTGTGTATGTTCTGTACATGTCCTAAAGATTTGAGGCTGAATTTTAAAATAATGATTAACTTGGTGGACAAAATATGAGGACAAGATGATACCGCGGATGTATGTTGGTTGCTCCTTATTGCCTTCAGCAAGATTTATGGAAGCATAGAGAAAACAGCAGAGGAGGAAGATCTGGAAAATGTGCAGTTGGAAGGGGCAAAAAGCTGTGGAGGTGAGGGCTTTGTTAAGGTTACAGAGAACAGGGCTGGTTCAGGCAAGGATATAAGCCTAAGTAAAGAAAAGGGGAACATTTTGCGCTGGGAGAACAGAAACGGCCTGGAGACCCCTCCTACCTAAGGCCCCAGGGCATGAAACAAAAAACCCATTTGAAAAGGGAGTGCCTAAAAAGCTGTGTCCAGGACACATTCCTGAAGAGGCCGCCCAGAGAAATGATTTCTAAGCCTGGCCACACACAGGCTGCCCCTGCAGCTGTGGTTCAAAAGGTGAAGCTACTTTTCCAGCTGGCAGCAAAGTCTTGGCACCATCTATGTGATGCTGGTTTTGCAGGCAGGCATGCCGAATGCAATGGTTAAAGGGTTATGGAGGCTGCCACCAATGTTCTGGAACATAGCCTGTGGCAAATGACCAGGGCAAATAGGCTGGGCAAATGACCAGGGGCAGGTCTTCTATGCAGCGCCCCTGAAGGGCTACGTGTAAAGCTTTGTGGGGGGAGCCCAAATAGCAACGGAGACCCCATGATGCTGAAGATGCCAACACCATGGAACATCTGCCAAGGGAAATTGCTGGCAAAAAAGTGGAGGCCCATTTGTGCTACAAATGGCAGGACCATAGAGTGGAGCTGTGCAAGCCAGCTTGAGCTCAGATGATGCCAGATGATGTCATGTTTACCAGATGCCAGACTTAACTGACAGGTTTTGTCTGTCCAGGAGGAACTGGTCTTGCTACAAACTGATACTTCTTATCTTTGCCCAATTCTTCCTTTCTGGAAAGGGAATAGTTACTCTGTGCCATTATGTGTTGGGAATATATAACCTGATTTTGTTTTGCTGAGGCCGAGAGCTAAGTCAGCCTTGAGTCTCAGTGGTGACTTGGACTGTTAAGCATGGCTGAGACTGTTAAGACCTGTTCTTCTGTTGTTGTTGTTAGGTGCCATTGAGTCCCTATCTGACTCATAGCGACCCTACATACAACAGGTGAAACATTATTGTCAGTGCTTCTCTCCTGTTTGTAGGGTTTCAAAGGTGGACAGATTTTTGGGAGGGGGTTGCCGGGTCTGTCTCCCAAGCCTACAGTATCTGGCATTCCCAGGCGGTCTCCCATCCAAGTACTAACCAGGGCTGACCCTGCCTAGCTTCCGAGATCTGAAGGGATCGGATGCCACAGGGCTATGGCTGCAGGCTGTTCTGTTGTTAGGTGCCATCAAGTCGGGTCCAACTCACACCAACCCTCATAGGGTTTTCAACGGCTGGTTGCTGGGGACTTTTAAAGTTGGACTAAATGCATTATGCATTATGAGGTGGTCATTGACTTTTAAGGGCCAGGAATGGAGCGTCAAAATTTGAATATAAAATGCTCCCCAAAGGGCATGTGCTTTAACTTTTAACACTGGCTCCCCAGCTTGTGATGCTGTCCTGGGAGGTTTTGGAATTCTGGGAGGTGGGATCTAGCTTTGAGGAAGTATCTCCCTTGGAGTGGGGGTGGGTCTCTGGAGGTTTTGTGACCCCAGACATGTGGCTCAGGTTACTGTCCCCAGACCTGTAATGCCATGAGGTCATTTGCCACAGGCTCGGCTGCCTGCCTAGATGCTTGCCCTGCCACTACACCTTGCCACCATATGGACTGATCCACCAACTGTGAGCTTCCTATGAATCTCTCCCCCTTTAAGTTTGTTTCTGTTGGGTCTTTTTTCTTTTCTTTTTGCTGCAATGACAGCTGACTAATACACCCACAAACCAAAACCTGTAACTGGCCTGTGCCTCTAGTAAATAGCTGTAGAAATTATTTCTATTACAGATATTAAGACTATTTGAAACTGGTTACTGTTTTTTGTGATGATTACTTATTTTTTTTTTATGGTACTGTGGGGCTTGACCCAGAGTCTCTCACATACTTTCCAAGTGCCCTACCAATGAGCTCCATTCCCAGCCCCTTTTAATTCTTTTGTGTGTGTGTGTGTGGTACTGGGGGTTGAACCCAGGGCCTCATGCCTGCATGTTCTGCAAGTGCTGGACCACTGAGCTGCACCCCCAGCCCTTTTTTTTTTTTTTTCCTTTACTTTTTGAGATAGGGTCTCGCTGTTATGCAGACTGCTTCTGCCTCCCAAGCCACTGGGATTACAGGCGTGTGCCATTGCACCTGGCCCCCCTTTTAATTCTTTACCTTGAAACATTGTCTAAGTTACACAGCGTGCCTCTGGCCTGGATCTCACAATCCTCCAGCCTCAGTCTCCCTAGTCACTTGAAATATGAACATCAGTAAAGGCTTTCCAAGAGAATTTGTTATTTCTAACAGTGGTTCTCTATTGGGGAGAAGGGACAATTTTGTCCCCAAGGGGACATTTGACAATATCCAGATACATTTTTGTTTCCCAGTGGGGATGACGTTTCTTATTGGCACCTAGTGGGTAAACGCTAGGGATGCTACTAAGCCACCTACATGGCACAGGACAGCTCCCCACAGCAAGGAATTATCCAGCCCAAATGTCAACAGTGCAAAGACTGAAAAACTATGATCTATGATAAACTACAAACGTAACTTAGAAATAAATACCTAATGCCTAGGATGTTTTCTAGTTAAATCTAGTTTAACTGTACGCTTTTATTTCAAGAATTATCCAAAGTATAACCCAAATACTCTGAAACATTTATAAATGCAAACTAGTAATCAAAATTAAAATTATGAAGCTATTATAAAGTAAAGTCTATATATGCCCAAGTTATTCCTATCAAAGAACAATAGGTTGAAGGAATAGGGAGAAAATCTATGGCTCAGTATTCAGAAAGTCAATCTCCTTCCATAACACTGTTCTACAGATAAAAACTAAGATGTGAAGCACACTGAAAAGTCATTCATGTTCCACATGTAAACAGCCACCTTTCCCACCCACAAGCTCTTAGCTGTAGGCAATACACTTAAAGTGCAAGAGCCCCTACAGAAAAGCAGTAAAAAGACACCCATTGATTGCAACCCAATTCTATAACATTCCTTGTGAATTTAGTGCTAGGTTTTAATTGTGCCAATTTGTACATTCAGTGCTACACTTTAATTTTGCCATTGAAGACAATTTATTTGGACAGTTACAAAAACAGAATTTATCCAAAGTCCTAGTCATATCTTGTAAAACTACTACTACCTAACATACTAGATATGTAAGATTTTAAGCAGAATGAAAAAGTATTTAAATCTCAAGGGCATAAGGTACTCATTATATTTTCAGTTTCTAGGCAAACAGACTGCATTTAAGCATTGTCCATTTATCATGCCTCCCTTACACAAAACACAATATTACAGAAAAATGGTCACATAACTTACAATTTTGTCTGATCCGTAGATCTTTTCCAGTTGTTCAGCAATATCCCTTGTTCCATCTGGGCTTCCATCATCTATTATTATAATTTCATAGTTGATTCCACTAAAATAAACAAATTAACTTTATATTAATGTCTGGAGCTTGTATCTCAAATTTTAAAATAATCAAAAAATATTAATTCATCACCAGCATAAATGAAGAGATTTACTGCCATATTAGTTACTAAGGCAAACTTCAATTATCAAATGAAATAATGTCAAACATTTAGATCTACTATGCTCTGAAAGATGTTGTTGTCTCAAGATACTGGAGAACTCTCACACGAAAAACATCCTTTTTGAATGAAAATAAAATCATAAATATGCATATTACATATGATACCCCCAAATTTTATCTACCTTCTTTGAAAATGAAATTTGGAACCTTAATCTCAAATTTTATTACATGAAGTATTTAAAAAGTACTTTAAATGGCAACTCAAACTGAGTATGCCTCATTATCTTTTTTAATACTAGCAAATATAAACAGTCAAAAATAAATCTAACTTCACTCTTAAAATTACTATTAAATTTATATAATTTCTATTCTAAAAACAAGCCAACGCAAAATTCAATGGATAAATACTGCTTGGATGTACACAAGATCACTGTTTTCCTCTACCTGCCCTCCTTGACATCAAGAAAGTTAAGGGGAAAGAAAAGGAGGCAACATTGTTTCTTCTTAATCGTGCTTTAAAAAGAGCCCCAACAAATTCTGAATAAACAAAACCAAGACTATTTGTTCTTCAAGAATAGATACAATGACTTCAGCTTCTCTGTGTCTTCGACTGTGGGAACAGTTTACATGCCAAAGCACGTAAGATGTTGATTCTAGTAGAATGCTGAGAGGTGCGCTTCATAAACAAAATGGAGTCATTTACAAGGAAAACTACTCCCCTCTCCTACTCCAAATCAGCCATACCACCTGAGGATTGTGGGACGGCTTAAAAAGACTAAAGCTGAGCTAAATTTACATAATTTGCATATGAAAATAAAAAGTGTTTTCCTCTACTAAACATTTCAAAGGGCCAACCCCAGGATGTACCTCAGTGGTAGAGCACTACGCCTCCCAAGGAAGAGACCCCAGGTTCAATACGTGGGGACTACATGAAAATATTAAATAGAACACAAAATACCATGAAATCGGAATACAAACCCAGAACACGATCAGCCATGACAGCTAATTTCTTTAATGTGGAGATTGCAGAATCAAATTAAAAAGGTAACTAAATTAGAAAGACATGAGTTAAACATTGAGCAGCAATGGCTTTCACCAACCAATAAGTATTTCTAATAATTAAGTCTAATAATGCTTAGGTTGCCTGGAGCGGTAGCCCTGTGGCTTCCGATCCCGTCAGATCTCGGAAGCTAAGCAGGGTCGGGCCTGGTTAGTACCTGGATGGGAGACCGCCTGGGAATGCCAGAAACTGTAGGCTTGGGAGAAGGACCTGGCAACCCACTCCCAAAAATCAATTTGCCACTGAAAACCCTATGGACAGCAGAGAAGCACTGACAATAGTGTTTCCCCTGTTGAACAGAGGGTCGCTATGAGTCGGATACCGATTCGACAGCACCTAACAACAACAACAACAATGCTTAGGTTGGCTAGTTGCATGTGCGTTTGCTGCAATATTCATATAATAAAGAAAAACCAGATGTCAAATATTTTCTAACTGCTGGAAAATATGAAAACAAAGTCTTCATTCTCATGCCTGTAATCCCAGCGGCTCGGGAGGCGGAGGCAGGAGGATCCCAAGTTCGAGACCAGAGGCAGCCTGCGTAATTTAGCGAGACTGTCTCACAAAGTATAAAAATGGGCTGCGGGCGCGAAGCCCTGGGTTCAACCCCCAGTACCGAAGGGAAAAAAGAAGAAAAAAAAAAAAAGTCTTCATTCTCATTTGCAAAGCAAAAGCAAACAAGAATTCTGGAAATAATCTCCATTCACTGACACGACAGGGCTATTAATACAGCCATACGGAATACTATCTGACTTTCAAAATAATTTATTTTTGTATATATTGGTGTGGACAAATCTTCAAAGATCTTCGCAGCATGATTCCATTTGTCTATAAAAACAAGCTGCTCCGTGATGACACCAAGATTCTCTGAAGTTTAAAAAAATTGCGTAACACTTGCAAGATCGAACTTCAAAATTCCTGTTTGTGGCAACCACACCACACCATCCAACAGTGATCGGCGAAGATGCCCTTCTCTCCATCCTTTCCAGAGAGGCTGTCCTGCCCCGCGGTAGGTAGCTCCCCAATCCACACACCAAACCTCACGCTTACATAAAGCACCCGCGCGGGGGGTCAGCGTCCTCGCTTAGGACTCCCAGCTTCGGCGGCAGATCGTGACCACCTAGGAGCAGCGAGGTCAGGCTTTCGGCCTCGCCCCTAAAATAAAAGGGAGGCAGCCCTTTGAAAAGGAAAAACAAACAAACAAAAAAAAAAAGGCGGAGGAAGGGGACCAGAGGAATCTGTGATTACAGAAAAACGCGCGTCTCACGAAACCCGAACGCAGAAAGGCGAACCCCCGACATAGTGAGCACCCGGGAGCGTTCGCCTCTGTCTCTCTCACGGGGCGGCCTCCCCGCGAGGCTTCCTGCGCCAGCCGCGGAGACGCCGCGCACCGCCGCCTCGCGCGGCCAACCGCCGCCGCCCAGGCCGGGAGCGCCAGCTCATCTCCCCCCTCGGGGAGGGCGGCCGGGGCGCTACCTCTCGGAAAAGCTTTTCACCAGCAGCCACACGATGAGCGGCAGGTTCTCGCGCTCGTTGTAGGTGGGCAGGAGCACCGAGTACTTGTCCCAGTGCGTGGACAGCCCCTCCGACTGCTGCCGAGACCCGGGGGAGCACCGACTCGCCTCCATGTAGGCCGTAACGGAAGTGCGCGGGGCGCCCGGGGCGGAATTACGTCACTGGGGCGGGCCGTACCACATCCGGGAGGAGGGGGAGGCCAGCAAGGCGGAGCTCGGGTTCTCCAGGGCCTCCGCACGTCTCAGTCGGAGGCACCAAGAGCTTGTGAATCTCCTAAGTCTAATCGGAAGGCCTCTTCAAGAAATACCTATTTGTTCTTCCCTTTTCCCCAACCTACACCATTTTTTTTTAGTTTATCCTAGTCGCTAGGCGACGGAAAGCCGGCAGCGGAAGTTCCTTCCATGACAATTTCCGGAGAAGGTCGCCATGGCTGCTCGCGAGGACGTATCCGCGTTGCAGGATGAGGTTACCCGGCGCGAGGAGGAGCTGAGCCGCCTGAAGCAGAGGCTGGCCGCGGCTCTTTTGTCCGAGCAAGAGCCAGAGCCGGAACGGCTAGCTCCGAGGTCGCCCCTGCCGCCAAGGGCCTCCCTGTCCCGGGAAGAGATTATGCGCTACAGCCGGCAGCTCGTACTTCCCGAGCTGGGCGTGCGTGGACAGCTGCGCCTGGCGGCCGCTTCGGTACTCATCGTGGGCTGCGGTGGCCTAGGCTGCCCGCTGGCGCAGTACCTGGCAGCAGCCGGAGTGGGCCGCATTGGCCTCGTGGACTACGATGTGGTAGAGATGAGCAACCTGGCCCGCCAGGTGCTGCACGGCGAGGCGTTGGCGGGCCACGCCAAGGCCTTCTCCGCCGCCGCCTCGCTGCGCCGCCTTAACTCGGCGGTGGAGTGCGTGCCCTACGCGCAGGCCCTTACCCCAGCCACGGCGCTAGACCTGGTTCGCCGCTACGACGTGGTGGCCGACTGCTCAGACAACGTCCCCACTCGCTATCTGGTTAACGACGCGTGTGTGCTGGCCGGCCGGCCCCTGGTGTCAGCCAGCGCCCTGCGCTTCGAGGGCCAGATCACAGTCTACCACTATGACGGCGGCCCTTGCTATCGCTGTGTATTCCCGCAACCACCCCCGGCCGAGACAGTGACCAACTGCGCGGATGGCGGGGTGCTCGGTGTTGTAACTGGGATCCTGGGCTGCCTGCAGGCGCTGGAAGTGCTGAAGATCGCTGCGGGGCTGGGTCCCTCTTACAGCGGCAGCCTGTTACTCTTTGACGCCCTGGCAGGGCGTTTCCGCTGTATTCAGCTGCGGAGGCGCCGGCCTGACTGCGAGGCTTGCGGGGAGCAGCCTACTGTGACTGACTTGCAGGACTATGAGGCCTTCTGTGGCTCCTCAGCCACAGATAAGTGCCGCACCTTGCAGTTACTGAGCCCAGAGGAGCGAGTAACTGTGACTGATTATAAGCGACTTCTGGATTCTGGGGAACCCCACCTGTTGTTGGACGTCAGGCCTCAAGTGGAAGTGGACATCTGTCGTTTGCCTCATGCCCTGCACATCCCTTTGAAACATTTGGAACGGAGGGATGCAGAGAGCTTGAAACTCTTAGGGGAAGCCATCCGGAAAGGGAAGCTGGGTAAACGGGAAGGGGCTGCATTCTCCCTTTACGTGATTTGCAAACTAGGAAATGACTCCCAGAAAGCCGTGAGGATTCTGCAGTCCTTAACAGCAGCCCAAAGGTTAGACCCTTTAACAGTTCAGGATGTTGTAGGGGGTCTCATGGCCTGGGCTGCCAAAATCGATGGGATGTTTCCACAGTACTGAGGTGACAGGTATAGATGACATTGTTGTTGTTAGGTGCCGTCGAGTCGGTATCTGACTCAGCGACCTTCATAGGGTTTTCAATGGCTGACTGTTCCGCCATTGCCTTGGGAGTGGATTACCAGGCCCTTCTCCCATTTTTGCGGTGCTGGGAATTGAACTCCGGACCTCAGAGACTGCAGCGCAGCGCTCTACCAACTGAGCTAAATCCCAGCCCATCGATGACGTGGATTACCATAATACTTCAAAAACGTATTTATGTGCATATTTTCAATAATACAAGGAACAGACTGGGATTCTACAATATCTGTGAATAAGTGAATTTCTTTTCCTAAGGAACTTTTTGGATGTATCAGAAGACTGACATTTCAATGAATCATATTTTTTCAATGAATCATATGCCTGTGTTTGCACATGCTAGACAAGCACTCTGTCATTGAGGTATATCCCCAGCCCCAATGATTTCAACATTTAACAGCAACACACAATGTAGGCAGTTATGTTTGTTTACTTACTAAAAATATTTTCAAGAAATTGCTGATGGTCTACCCAGCTTCTTATATAACCAATAAAGGTAAAAATAAAAATTTGGTATGTGACTGTATCAGTGCCCAATTGAAGAGGACATGTTCTGTCAAAAGGGAGGGTCCACCATCCAATTGCTTGTTGCATACAGGCCCATAACCACTAGATTTTTGTTTTATTTTTTAAAGGGAAGCAGAAATCACAGATGTAACTTTGAAGTCTTTGTGTCTCTGAACAATAAATAAATAAATATATAAAAGCATTGTGGGCCAGATAAAACCCTTTGTAGGTCAGACTTACAAGTTTGTAACCTCTGATACAGAGTCCTGTTTTATTATAAGGGTGGTACTTAACAATCAGGTTCAATATTAGGATAGCCATCACTTTTAACTGTGAAAAGTTTTAACTCATTCTTTGGACGCTATTCTTAAAAGTATGTGTGCCTATCTCTGTTAGATGTTGGAGCAGGTCTCTTCTAACTACTATTAAGGAGTACTGGAAATAAATGAGGCCTGGAGCAGAGAACAAAGATGCCTGGCTTGTGTCTTCAACTCATTCCGGGGAAAGCTAATCCTAATGCATATCTGAAAACAACCAAGGAGATAAGCATAGGAACTATTTCATACTTTAACAACTTAATAAAATGCAGGCAGTTGTAGTTCCTGCAAACCTGGTTGTCAGTGGGTCAGGCAACAGAAGCTGGCTCTGCTGATTCAGTAGGAGAAAAGGTTATTAAAGTGATAGAAAGTCTCTGAGAGTGTTGGGGACAAACTCAAGGCTATACTTCCAGGACTGATGTGGGCATAGAACCATACACAGAACTGGATTCATGAGAACACCATCTCTACTGTGCTGCCCCATCAAGCACAAGAAGAAACCACCACCACTCTGTCCCCAGTCTCACTTGCATGGCTTTTCTGTTCTCCCAGTGGCCAACACTTATACCGTAGCCCTGTGACAAGGTAGACTGTGTTATGGTGTTCTCTGAATCCGGACGGTGTCAGGTAGGCAGAGCCTCTTTATGTGCCCATGTCCTAGCTACAAGAGAGACTGGGGTTTTGGTTTTCTTCCCCAGTGCTGGAGGTTTTACATCCAGGGCTTTGCACATGCTATGCAAGTGTTCCACCACTGAGCTGCACCCCAGCTTCTTTTTGATTTTTTATTTTGAGACAGTCTCACTAAGTTATGCAGGCTGCCTCTGGCCTTGAACTTGGCATCTTCTTCCCTTATCCTCCTGAGTCACTGGAGTTACAGGCATGTACCACGCACCTGGCTCAGACTGGGGTTTTGAGTGCTGATGTCTATAGTAGGAAGGCAGAATTCCTGATATGAAGTTTTTCCAATCGTGAGAGATTTTTATAAAAGACGAGCTGTTAAAAATATGACAAATAATCAGCCCATGACCCTTTTAGGATTAGAAATTCTGTTTTCTGTGAGGATTGTGGCTTATTTATGTGGGATTTGAACTTGATAATTTTCTTCCTTTTTATGTAACAAACATCAAGTATTTTCAGTGTACTCATTATTTTAAGCTGTAGGATAAAAATGAACAAGAGATTTCCTTTTGCCATGATGTTTGCATTTAAATAGGGGAGACATCGTCAAGTAAATTAGGGATAAGTGTCATTAAAGAAGTGAAGCTGTGATGTATTGGTGTGGGGAGGGAAATCTATCTTGGATTGGTTGATGAGAGATTTCTTTTGAAGAGGATTTTAAACCCTGAAAGCTAATGGTGAGGAGCCAGTTACAAAGGACCTGAGAGAATAATCCTATACTGGGAGAAAAACAAGTTGCAGAGGCAAGCTGGGTTGTGGACAACTGGGGACAGTGGGTCAAGGTGAGGTTTGAGATGTGAGGAAAGATCATGTAGATTGTAGACCATCATACAAGTTTGACTTTTAAGTAAACTACTAGATGACATTTATGGAGCACTTGAGATGTTACTTGATATTTGAATCTAGATGCCCTGGCTGAAGCACGCATGCCCTACACACTATGCTATTGTGACAACCAGCAAAACTTTGTAATTATTTTTATGGTGGTAAAACAATCTATCTCCTGATAATCACAGAACAGAAGAGTTTGTGTTCCAGATCCAGTGGAAATGTACTCTGAATCAGGCGCCAGGGCACATGCCTGTAACCCCAGCGGCTCTGAAGGCTGAGGCAGCCTGTGCAACTTAGTGAGACCCTGTCTCAAAGTAGAAAAATAGGGCAGCGATGCAGCTCAGCGGTGGAGCACTTTCCTGGGTTCAACCCCTAATACTGTTAAAGAAAACAAAAGAAAAGAAAATATACTGTGATACATTTGGTATGCCGATTTCTCTGAAGGAGGACCTCAGACTGAAATTTCTGGAAGCCTCCTCCTTGGCATTGATATATTACATAAGAAATGTCCAGTTTGAGCCCCCCCCCAGCTTTTTATTTTTAATTAGCTGTTTGAGCCCGCAAAGTGTCCTTTCACAAGATCCCCACGTACTTGAGGTCACATACATGGCTCAGACTCTCTACTAAGATTTCTGCTTTTATAGGTTGTGTCTTCTTAGAGTCCCCATCTGAGGTAGCACTGTGCAGGTAACAGTAAAGTCTTACCATTTGAAAGCATGCATCAGCATTAAGTTTCAGGGATTTCTGGAGTCTGTTTAGAGTATTAAGAAAACCATTAAAATGTGGAAGTGGGAAAGTATTTCACAAAGGGATACAAAATAAAATGGTATAATTGAATTACAATTTCTGAAGCACTAGGGATGTGAGAGAAAAGCTAAACCAGCCCAGACACACTTTACTATGAAGTCCTGCATATTCACAGTAACTTTGGTTTCTCATCTTTAGTTCAATTATTCACTATGTAAAAAACAACAAATTGTGGATTATCCAAGTGTTTTGTTTCTGCCTCCTAATGCCATTTTTGGGCAAGTTGCTGAAGGTAAGGGAGGAAATAAAAAGGATTCTATCCTAAAATTTCCCCTCTTGGTGGCACCTCGCTTTGACAGGTGGCAGAGAAGAGTGATACTGACGGAGGATGTCATGGGCATAAATTATAAGCAGTCTCCTTAATGCTTCCAGATGAAGGAGACCTTACATGGACTGGAGCCTAACAGGAAGAGTTCAAGTGAGTTTCTGCGGTGAAGTGGGCTCTGTGTTAGAGGAGGGGGCAGCACTGTGACCTCGTTGGCTGAAGCAGACTGTCTTAGTCTATCTAAAAGCCTCCTTGCTCTCACCTTTTTCATGCTGGCAGGGCTGAAATTCTCAGACACCCGTTTCTACCAGTCTAGTGGAGTTTGAGTCCATCCACTTCTTACTGTCCCGACTGCTTATTGCACTTCAGGGCAGCCATGTCTCACCCTTGAATTTGTCACCCACAGTCAGTATGAACTGAGCCCCTGAGCACCAAGAGCACTGTGGATCTTAGGTCTTAACCAGGAAAACAAAACAGGTCCCTGTGTAAAGTGGGACAATCATCACCACAGGACATTTTGGATGAATATAAACGTCCCTTCAATGTTGACAGCAGCAAAGAAACACAAAACTTTGAGATCCTTTTTCTCTGGTGACACAAAGAATGATAAATACTTATTTTGCTAAGAGCTTAAAACAAAGCACTTTGAAAACTCCAACCCCAGGGCTCTGGAAGCAGGAGCTAGGGTGGCCTGGCAGGGAGTATGGTGAATTAGGGAGCAAGGGCCGCAGCTGAAGCTGCTGCACAGTTGGAACAAACTCTGCCAGGGAGGGCAGCAGCTAGAGGACCACTGAGACTTTCAATCATTTAAGAACATCTGGGGAGAAGGGTGCCCCCTGGTACTTACCTGTTAATCCCAGTGACTCTGGAGGCTGAAACAGGAAGATCATGAGTTCAAGGCCCGAGGCAGCCTGTGCAGTTTATCGAGACCCTGTCTCAAAATAAAATATAAAAAGGGGCTGGGCAGGTTGGGGGGGTGTGGTTTAGTGGTAGAGCACTTGCGTAGCATGTATGAAACTCTGGGTTCAAAGCGCCCCAGGATGGCAAAAGAATATCTAGGGCCATGTTTGTGGTTCATTGATAGAACAAGTTCTTAGTACACATGAAGCTGTCCGTCACTAAAACAACCCAAGAAGTTAAAAGTCCTGAACATTTAGATTATTCTGCAAAATCACCTCTTTTCTTTTTTCTTTTCTTTTCCTTCCTTTCTTCCTTTCTTCTTTCCTTCTTTCTTTTTCTTTCTTCTTTCTTTTTCTTTTTTTTTTTTTTGTGCTGGGAATTGAACCCAAGGCTTCACTCATGCTAGACAAGCACCATACCACCGAGCTACACCCCCAGCCTTAATCTCCTATTTTTTTAAAGGCTGAAAACAGACTTTAAAAATTAAAAATTAAAAAAATTAAAATAATCATTATGAATCATCCACTTTTCCATATTTTAAAAAACTTAATT
This sequence comes from Pedetes capensis, assembly GCA_007922755.1. Lineage (NCBI taxonomy): Eukaryota > Metazoa > Chordata > Mammalia > Rodentia > Pedetidae > Pedetes > Pedetes capensis. The sequence goes on from VMDO01006460.1 coordinate 22,869, forward strand.
TATTAACTACTTCTTTTTCTTATTGTTTTGGGGGGTTCATTTCCAAAACTACCGTTTGGGTTCTTTGCTTTGTTTTGTGTTGTGTTGTGTTGTCTTGAGACACTGTGGCCCTATGTAGCCTGGGCTGGCCTCAGCCTCCAAAGTGATGAGATTATAGGTGTGTGGCCTCACACCTGGCCACTTTTGAACATATGCAAAGTCGCTCAAACTTAACCATAATATACATTCATATTAACACAGTCAGGTTTTTCTTAATCCATCAGATTGGTTGGCCAAAGTACAAAAGTGTGAAAGACTGTGCTGGCAAGAGTGTTGGGAAATAGCTTTCTGCAGGTTAAAGACTGAGAGTTAGGAAGGAGACGACTTCTAGCATATATATATATATATATATATATATATATATATATATACTATTTTTTTGGTTTTAAATTTCTTATTTTGAAATAATTTTTGAGCTTCAAAGATAAGGGTCCCATATACCTGCTATTCAACTTAATATCTCACAACTTTATGACACATTTGTGAAAACCAAGAAATTAACATTGGTGCAATACTATAAACTGTAGATCTTTATTCAGACCTCCTCTGTTTTTTACTGATATCACTCTGCCCCAGGATTCAGTCCAGGACATCACAGAGCCTTTAGTGTACCTGTTGAGATTTTTCCCTGAGCCTCTACTTTTAAAAACTTAATGATGTTTTTTAAACTAAAAATATGATCAATAATATTCATATATTGATACTTTGATAACATATTTTCTTTTTTGATCTGTAAAAGATTTTAATAAAATCTCAGCCAGGCATGGTGGCACATGCCTGTAATCCCAGCGACTTGGGAGACAGAGGCAAGTGGTTTGCAAGTTCGAGACTAGAGGCATCCTTTGTAACTTAGTGAGATCCTGTCTCAAAATAAAAAGTGAAAAATGAGCTGGAGATGTGGATCAGTGGAAGAGCACGTGTAAAGCACGTATAAGACCCTATGTTAAATTCCCTAGTACCACCTGGGCCCTAAAGTATCATTTGTAGAGTCTCATTTCTATCACACTCTTCCATCTTCATTCTGATTATCCATTACATAGGTACATACGAAATTACAGTCTATCACCAATTCATCAGAACACTAGGAAAGCCAGGCATGGTGGTACACACCTGTGATCCCAGCACTTGGGAGACTGAGACAGGAGGCTTGTGAGTTAGAAGGCAGCCTGAGCTGCCTCAAAAAACCAAAACCAATACATAGATAAATAACCAAAAATAAACCCAGAAAAAGGAAAAACTAGGTTGACTGATAGTGCATATAGCATCCTATCCCAATTTTTTTAAGTCTTTTAAAATCATCACTCTCAAGTCATCTTATATATTATATTCACATGATTTTAAATGACACGAAATGATTCAGCAAAAATATACCTTTCTTGATAACTTCACTGCCTAAGAACATTAGCCTATAATTACAAATGTAAGCCACAAAATACAGGTGTTAAATTGTAAAGTAGTTTTAGGCTTCCACCCAAAAGCCAGCTCCCCCCGTGCCCATCAAATCTCAAAAAGAATCAAATCATGTTATTTTCTGTTGCTTTTTCTATTAACCCTAAAAGTTCCATCCAGCCTGTAAGTGTATTTCATTTGGTAAATAATTTCACATTTTTTCGCTGACCTGCCACTCTTCCAAACATAATGTCCTTCTCCAGGGATTGATTCCTCCTGACAGCATGTCCAAAATATGTAAGATGCAGTCTAACCATGCTTGCTTCCAAGGAGCACTCTGGTCGCACTTATTTCTAGGATAGATCTGGTTTTTTTTTTTTTTTTTTTGGCAGTGCATGATACATTCAGTATTCATCTCCAGCACGATAATTCAAAAGCATCAATTCTTCTCCTGTCTTCCTTATTCATTGTCCAGCTTTCATAAGCATATGATGCAACACATTTATTTCATATATATATATATATATGTATGTATATATGATAAGCACAATCTACCTAGGCAAGGAAAAACAGAAAGCCATCATTCTTCAGCCATTTATTGGAAGCCTACTATGTACCAGACACTGATTGAGTTCTGGGAATACAAGATAATTAGAACATGGGTCCAGCTTCCCAAGTATTCGCAGCTCCTTTTATGATTTTTTGTGTGTAGTTTGTAGACTCCTTTCCTTCCTACATTATTTCCTCTAATCTTTCCACAATTCCGTGGGATGTAGGGAACTATCTCCTTACATGTCCTTACCAACAGTTGTTGTTGTTAGGTGCTGTCGAGTCGTTATCCAACTCATAGCGACCCTCATAGGATTTTCAATGGCTGACTGTTTCGGGATTGCCTTGGGAGTGGATTGCCAGGTTCTTCTCCCATTTTTGTGGTGCTGGGAATTGAACTTGGGACCTCAGAGACTGCAGCACAGCATTCTACTAACTGAGCTAAATCCCAGCCCCTTACCAACAGTTGTTGTTGTTGTTAGGTGCCGTCGAGTCGGTATCTGACTCATAGCGACCCTTTGTACAACAGGGGAAACACTATTGTCAGTGCTTCTCTGCTGTTCATAGGGTTTTCAATGGCAGATTGATTTTTGGGAGGGGGTTGCCAGGTCCTTCTCCCAAGTCTACAGCTTCTGGTATTCCCAGGCGGTCTCCCATCCAGGTACTAACCAGGCCCTGCTTAGCTTCCGAGACCTGATGGGATTGGATGCCACAGGGCTATGGCTGCAGGCATTTACCAACAGTAGAGTCCCTGAAATACTTAGTTGGCAGAGAGTCTCATTCTCAACATGGAATCCTTCGGATGCTAATAAGGTCAGGCTCTCTTGTCCCTGAAGAGCATTTTAGAAATGGTTCTATGGTGTTCTGGGTGGATTTTTCAGCAGTTCCCTTGTTTTGTGTGCCCTGACCTTCTTCAGAAAATCTTCTTTGGAGCCACGGTGGGACATTGTGAGCATAGAGGATCACCCCGGCATTGACACTTACATCTTGTCAGTTGCCAGTGGTCTCCCAGTGCAGAAAGGCTTCAGTAGAGTTGTTGGTCTTTTTTAGAGTATGTGGTTGGAGTCAGGTGCTGTACACATGGGCCATTATCTAAGTGCAGCTGTTGCCTGCACAATTCTCTGTGCCCCAATGAATGTTTTACTTATGGATCACTGTGTACTTCTATGTTTGTGTGTAATATATATGTGTATGTATGTATATATATCATACAAGTACACATACATATATACATACAACATACTATATATGTTGTTGTTGTTAGGTGCCATCAAGTCAGTGTCCAACTCATAGAGACCCTACATATGATAGGTGAAACAGTATTGTTAGTGCTTCTCTGCTATTCATAGGGTTTTCAATGGCTGGTACTATGTATTTATATATATATATATATATTTGAGATATAATGTTGCTCTTGAATTTCCTGATTTAAAAATAAGCATATCATATCATGGGAAGTGATATCCCTGGTTGATTTTCTGAAAGCCAGATACATAAGGGTAATGACATTGGCACGTAATACTTTTCCAGGTGCAAGACAGTTTTGAGGTTTTGGCATTAGGAACTCCCACATGTAATATGACTACTTAAAGGAAAGCAAGGGAATGTTGGACACAGGACTCAGAATACAGTTACCTTGCTTGAGAGGAGGGATGGGATGGAAAAGGGGAATCAGATGGTTAGATGTTATTACTAAAGTCTTGACTTTTGTTTAATGGTAGATTTCCAGCTGATATAGCACTATTAAAAATAATAAGTAGAATCAAATCCCATGCGTCTAATAATGAGGACATGTTATACATCTTAAATCCAAAGAAAAGGGGTAAAATGTCTGTGAAGGCTAGATGCGGGGGCACAGACCTGTAACTGCAGCACTCAGGAAGCTCAGGCAAGAGGATCACAAATCTGAGGCCAGCCTGGGATACATAGCAAGACCCTGTCTCAAAAGAAAAAAAAAAAAACACCTCCGTTGAATGCAATCATCTTAAAATATTAATTTACTGGGCCAAGGTGACAAATGGTGTACCAGTTTGTTAACAGACAAGAACTGCTTAGAGGGTGACAGCCTGTTCCTGCTCGCCCCAGGCACCCCATTCACGCTTCCCCTCAGTGGTTCCAGTGGAAGGGAAGGAAAGCAGCCATTCTTTTCCCGCAGAGGGGTTTTGATCTCCCAAACACTGATGCAGAAAGACTCGCTGGAGCATTTAATTAAAAGAGTCTCATAGGAAGTCTCTTAGGGCTGTTTAATTAATCAACAGCTGCTGCACATCTTACTCTGGTCCTCACTGCTCTGCAGGGAAACATCTGCCCATGTCTGTAGGCCTGCTAATCTCAACCTAGTATGAAGGCCCAAGTTTCCAGTTTGTTTGCTTCTCCTTATTAGAATTGGAAGCCAAGTGCAGACAAATAGAGGACATGCAATGGAGAAGTCATTTAGGTCATGCCAAAGAAACACACTTCATTCATTCAAGAAATGTTTCATGGGCATTAAGAATGGGGAAGTACAGGTTTCTGACACAGGAGGACACAGCCATGAATAAGAAGGACTTGGCTCCTAGGGCACAAGCTTGCATTCTAGTATAGAAGAGAGATGACAGATAATCCAACACACAATAAGAAAATGTGATTCTGTGAAAAGGAATTATAGCTGGAGTGGTAGTTAGCAAAGATTCCTGATAAGGGGCCATTTAAACTGAGAATCCTGAAAGAGGAGATGGCCCAAGACATGGGATGAGTTGGGGAAAGAGCATCCTAGGCAGTGGGAATAGTAAGTGCAAAAGCCTCGAGGCTGGAAGGAACATCCTGAATTAGAAGGCACAAGGCAAGCCAGGTAAGGCTGGAGCACAGTAAATGAGAAGAAGAGAAAGGCAAGAGGATCAAGTCATGCAAGGAATCATGAGGCATGGTGAGGAGTCTGGATCTTATTCTAAGGGTAATGGAAATTGTGAGAAGGTGTATTAGTCTGTTTTCTGCTACTGTAACAAAATGCCTGAGGCTTATGTCTTTCATAAAGAAAAAAAGACTTATTTAGCCCACAGTTCTGGAAGTTCAAGGGCACAGCACTGTTATTGGCTCAGCTCTGGTGAGGACCTCATGCAGATGGTGTCATAATGGTGGAAGTGTGTGTGTGTGTGTGTGTGTGTGTGTGTGTGTGTGTGTGTGAGAGAGAGAGAGAGAGAGAGAGAGAGAGAGAGAGAGAGAACACATGGAGGGACAAGAAGCCATAATAGGGTGAGGGGCCAGGCTGTAACTGAGGGTCCCATAGAACTACCTTAATCACTTCCAAGGGCAGCACCCCTCATGACCCCCACCAGGGTCCACCTCTTAACATTGCTCCCCTGGGGGCCAAGCTTCTAACATATGAACCCTTGGGGCTAACCCACACTTACTCTAGCAGAGGGCTCAAGGAGGCAGGATGCTGTGATCCTGCTAAGGTGTCAGGAAGATTCCTCTGGTTGCTCTGGGGGAGGGGACATTGTGGGTCTAGCATGAAAGCAGGGGATCAATTAGGGCATTGTAGGCCCACAGGTGAGAGGAGATGGCAACCAGGTGTACTGAGTTCCTCTTGCTGCTGTAACAGAGTACCATAAGCTTAGTGACTTGAAACAGCATAGGTTTGTTATGGTTCTAGAAGTCAGGGTTTCTTGAGATCAAAGTCATGAAGGGTGCACTTTTTTCTGGAAGCTCTAGGGGACAATCCATCCCTTGCCTTTTCCAGCTTCTAGAGGCTGCCTGCATTCCTTGGCTCTTGGCCCCTTGCTCCATTGTCAGAGCCAATAGGGTAACAATTTCAACTCTACCCGTCAGCTGGGCAGCTCCCTCTCTGCCATCTTGCCAACTCTCTGGCTCCTCCTCTCTCCTGCTTCTGTCCTCACATCATGTTTTCTGACTCAGACCCTCCTGTCTCCCTTTTATGAGGGTCTCTGTGATGACACTGGGCCCACCTGGATAGCCCAAGATACTCTTCACATCTCAAGATCTTTAACCCAATCCCACGTGCCAAGTCCCCTTTACTAAGTAGAGTAACATACCCAGGTGCCAGCAATTCTAACTTGACGTCTCTGGGGGCTGTTATTTCAATGATCACACTAGGCCTAAGATCGGGTGGTAGAGGGCGAGAAGCAGACAGCTTGGAGATGTGCATTGGCCATAGAGCCCTGAAGGATCAGAGGAGTGAGAGGGAGTCCCTCAGGGACTCAGGGCTTGGTTGGGCAACTGGACGGGCTGGGTGGATGGTTGTGTTATTTACTGAGATGTGGATACTAATCAGGGATGAGGGAGGAAGGGAAAGCACATGAGAAATGCACTTTCCCCCTTCACAGAACTCAATTCTCTTATGCTGCTGGTACAGTCGTAAGATGTGCAACAGAAGGAAACCACCCAAGACGTGCCAAGCGTGTTCTTTGTAGTGGATCATGAACCTTGAGCCTTGAGAAACCTCCTCACCAGGGCTAAGCAACCGGACAGTGGGGATTCTTCTATTCCTATAACCAAGGACAGTGGTTCACACAGGTAAGCCCAAAGTAATGCCCAGGGCTGCTGATAGGAGCCTAAGGGAGTGATTAAATGGTTCCTAAAATTGGGGAGACCCTTACAAAACCCCTTAAACTGTAGAATTCTACACAGAAAAGCACACAGGTCCTGGGTGTTCCCTTCGATCGCTTTTCACAAATTGAACACACATGTCACCAACTCCCTTCCAGACCAAGAAACAGAACAGTAAGGGGACCCAGGAGCCTCTCCACCTCCTCCTCACTCTTCCCATGAGGCACTGTAAGCTGTGCATGTGTGGACCACTTCTGCGAGCACAAGCACGCTCATTCTTGTCAATGTGCCTCATTTTCCAAGAGGAAGCCACTGTCCATTTTCCCTCACAACTTACTCTGAAACTCGGTCCCCACAACAAGTGGACCTACTGCCGACAACCTTTTCTTGGTGCCCGGGTGCTCTCTAGATGCCCCTAGCTCACGTGGCTCTGGGAATAGCAACCAAGCCCCTTTGGTTTGCAAATGGGGGGCAGCCAACATGGGTAGGATTCACATGAAGTCGAGTGACTTGATGGGCAGAGCTCCGAAATTCAGCGTGAAAGCTCACTCGGCCCAGGCAGCCTCATCACATGACATCTGGGGACTGCCGCTCCCTCCAGCTGCCATGGCATATGGAGGGCCGTGCGGGAGGCCACAGACTGCATGGCTCCGCTTGACACTTGCCACATATGAGGAGTTTGGGAGAACATTCCCGCAGCCTCCAGGAGGAAGGGCAGCTGATGAATAGGGTGGTTCATTCCCGGCGGACTCAGGTTATTTTCCTCTTCCCTCCCTCAGGCTCCTCAGTGGGTGCAGCGACAGGACCTGGGTGCAGTTGCTCTTCAAATGTTTTCTGGCTCCATCTCTTTACCAGCACCCGGCATATAGCAGTAATTAGGGTAGGCATGCTCTATGCTCTCTCAAGGCCCCTGTCATTGCAGGAGAGAACGCTGAAAAATCCAGGGACACAATGGGGATTGTTGTTTTTTGTTTTTGTTGTTGTTGTTTTATTACTTGCCATCCAGTCGGGTTCAACTCATAGCAACCCAATGAACAACAGAACAAAACACTCCCAGACACTGTGCCATGCCTGACACAGTGTTGTGCTTTTCTGGTATTCATAGGATCTTCAATGGCTAATTGTTTCAGGAGTGGGCTGCCAGGTCCTTCTCCCTACTCTTAAGTCTGAAAGCTCAGGTGAAACCTGTCCACCATGGGTGGCCCTGCTGGTATCTGAGATTCTGGTGGCATAGCTTCCAACATCACAGCAACACAGCAACACATTGCTAGTCTGAATTGTGCCCCGCAGCATGACAAGCTGACAGATACATGGAGGACAATTCAGACCGGCAGCATCATTTGCAGGGCCCCTGTTCAAGCCTTATTAAGAATTTCATGGCCAGCGCTAATAAATTGTCACATGATGGAAAATGATAGGCTATAACATTCAGTCTAGGCTTAATAAAATTAAATTTGCATTAAAAAAAAAGAATTTCATGTTGACAACTGCAGAGTATTAAACCACATTCAAGGCCCTTCGGGACGCGGTTCCCCATGGTCACACAGGTTTGTGTACTCATGAAGCTGGCCCTGAACACAAATACACAGTATGGGACACTTGGCCATGTCTGCAGACATTTTGCTTGTCACCACAGGGAGGGGGGTGTGCATCTATGGGCATCCAGTGGGGAGAGGTGAGAGATGCTAGTGACTGTCCTACTGTGTGCATGACACCCCCACACTGCCTGATCTTGCCCACATGTTGTGTTGAGGCTGAAAATTTCTGCTTTTGTTAATTTCAGAATTTTTCTGTTTTTGGACACAGGGTCTTTCTACATAGCCCAGGCTGGCGTCAAACTCACAATCCTCTGCCTCCACCTCCTAAGTATTGGGATTACAGGTTTGTGTCATCATGCCCGGCACTAATTTCAGTTTTGGTATAGGCCAGAAAGGAAAAGAGAAAACAAAACCGAGAGGGTTTTATGAAAGCATGTGGCCAGGCAACTTGTCTCCCGGGGAAGATTTCTTGGAGACATGAACAGAGACATAAGGAATGTACAAAAATTGTCCAAGCCAATCGAGGTAGCAAGAGGAGGTGGCAGATGTTGGGGTTTTAGGAGGTCAATTCTTAACACCCCTTTCTCCCTTCCTGAGGCTCCACATGAAATGAAAAAGAGATGTTTGAGTTAGGCAGATAGAGATGAGAATTCTGCCTTTATGACTAAGAAAGGTATTTGGGGTCCATGTCTGTGTAGGGACTGCCAATTTTGTTAACGTGCTGTCCCCTGCTTCCCTGTCACCTACCATTCCAGCCTGCAGACACCCAGAGGGGCAAAGCTGCCCTGCTGCCCAGTAGAATACCACCTTGTAGGGATGCGGCCTAGAGAGGCAGCATGCCTCAAGGCCTATCTGGCCTATCTGGGAATCATTCCCTGGGCAGTAACCTCTGCCCTATGTCCAGGACCTTTTGGGTGTCCAGTGAGCCAAGATGGCTCTGGCATCCAACTGCCTCCTCAAACCCCTCGACACCTGATTGGCCATTGCTCAATTAGTGTATGACCCCTGATTGGGCAGTTAAGGGACAATATCTGATTGGTTCCCATTATGATGCCACATTTGCATCTCCCTCCTGATCCAATCACCCCTTAATATGTGGCAGCCTCTGATTGGTCCCTGAAGGGTATATAGGCACAGTGCACAGGGCAAGCAGCAGCAGTTGCAGTCCGACCACTGACCCAGACAAGGAAGCACAGTAAAGAGCTATTGAAGAGCACTTGAGCTGTGAGCGTCGTCATTGAAACAAGAAGCAAGGAGCCACCATGAGTGTAAATCTCTGAGCCTGCCTTTCTCAAGCCATCTCAGAGTAGCTGTGGGTATAAGCCTCTTTTCCAGGAGGCATGGTTCTTCAACAGCACCCTCACCAGTCAGCGGGTTTCTAGGGGCAGGGCTTAGCGCCAGGGCCCAGAGCAACACCCCCTGACCTATGACACCCCACACTGCCCCTCCTACAGGGAAAAAAGCAGAGAGAGGAAGAGACAGTGCACAGATACCCAGTCCCTTCCCTAACCATCCCAGTTGGCTACTTCAGGCATCATCGGCCAGCCTTCCTGGAGGGCTGTGAGAGCCAGAGAGGCCAGGACGGCAGTTCCTCCAGGTGATCTCCTGGGTACAGAGGAAAGAGCTGGGAGTAATGGGGGCGGGGGGTGGGGTTGGGTTGAAAAGTACTGGTGCCAGGCAGCATCCAGACCCATGGGCCAGAACCTCAGGGGTGAGGCATTGGGATTTTCTAAAAGCTCCCTCCTCTCAGGGTCTCATATAAACCACTGGCTGCCTCATTACATTTGCACTTCAGGTGAACAAGTATATACAGCATGTCCCAAAGACTGCATGGGACATACTTATATTAAACATGTCTTTGATCATCTACATTGCAAATTTGACTAGCATCTCATATTTGTCTTTGATAAATCTGGCAAGCCCTTGATTCCAGGGGAGTCCAGTGCACAGCACAGGTACGGGACCATTGCTTTAATGGACGTGCCTCCCTAAGGAAACAGGGCGAGGCGGAAATAGGTATTGTCCATGGCTCCCTCTCTCCTCTGGTTCTCTTGAACTATTAGGCATAACTATGAAGCTTGTGGACAGCCAGGGATGAGCTGCCCCCGGGGAGAGCAGTTTCTCAGGCCAGTCCCAGCCCTGCCTTCTTGAACATATATGTGTGTGTGTGTGTGTGTGTGAAAGGTGAGCTCCAGGTGAGTTTATTACTGTCTCTATGACTTGGTTAATTCCTCCATAGTCAGCAAGGTCCCAAGCTAACAAAGCATCAAAAATACATAATATGCCAGGCGCACTGGCGCACAACTATAATCCCAGCGGCTCAGGAGGCAGAGGCAGGAGGATCACAAGTTCGAGACCAGAGGCAGTCTGTGTAACTTAGTGAGACCCTGTCTTAAAAAATAAAATAAATGGGATGGGGGTGCAGCTCAGTGGTCCAGCACTTGCAAAGTATGCAAGCACAAGGCCCTGGGTTCAACCTCCAGTACTGAAAAACAAAACAAAACAAAAACCCACCAAAATAAACCCCACATAATATCCAAGCCTGGTGGCACATGCTGGCAATGTCTAGCACTTGAGAGGCCAAGGATGGTGAGTTTGAGGCTAGTCTGGGCTACATAGGAAGACTCCATCTCCCAAAACAAAAGAAAACAAAGACCAAAACAAAATCAAAAGACGAACACAGTTTTCCACAGGAAACTGAGATAGATGCTGGAAAGGCCCAAACAGAAGAGGCCTGCTACTGAAGCAGAATCTCACTGGCTTCTGACGCCAAATTAGGACTCTTTTTGCCAGCTCCCCCTCCAAGAACCATCTTTCTTTGTCCTCGGGATTTAAGGCACCCGACGCTTCCTGGTTAGTCCCACCTGACAACATGCCAGATCTGTTGCCTCCAGGCATCTTGTCCAGGTCACTGGGCCTGAGGGGCTGCACCTGCCAATGCCATTCATTCCGTGTCACTGTCAGGAAACGCTGGCAGTTGATGGCAACAGTGGCTCTCATTTCCCCTGGTGCCAGGCCCTCTGCTGTATTTAAAACTGTCCAGAAGCGGTGCCTGCTGTCTACAGGAGCAGAGGGCGAGCTGAACCACGTGCAGTGCTTGTCTTCAGATGTTAACATGACTGTTACTCACCTCGGGGGCAGCAAGCATGTGCAACGTGAGAGACACACAGGGCCGAGGCAGCTGTCCTGTGGACAGTGTCTGCCCAGACAGGACTGGCAGGTTCCAAGCTGTTCTGGGCAGGCTGGGAGGCTTTGCCCTTTGTGTGCCCGCCTCTGTATTTATTGAGGTTCTTCCCAGGGGGGCCATAGTAGAGGCCCAGGAGAAGGCACTTCCCCTGCGGGAAGGCCTGGCGGAGGAGGGTCTGCACACTGGAACTGCCCCTTGTGGGGAGGCTGGGGCCCCTTCCTCTTATTTCCCAAGCAGCACTTTCATCTCTTATCTCCTTCACCTGGGCGATTTCCCCCGGCACCAGGCTGAAGTTTGGGTTTTGGAGAGTGACGCACTTTGGGTCACCTTGATCTTTCTAAATCCAAAGAAGTTTGGTTCGCATCTGAATCCTGGGAGCCTGAATCCCAAACTCACTCTTTCTACCAGCATCTCCTCTCTAGGTCGGCACAGCCTCCTTGCAGGTGGCTGCAGCTCCTGGAGTCATCCTTGACCTCTCTGTACCTCTTATTCCCGTGCTGCACCTGCCAGCAAACCCCGTGGCTCTACCTTCAAAGTCCTTCCACAGTCTGCTGCTCTCATGACCTTCCTGGTCCAAACCCCACGCCCCACAGTCACCTTCCATTTGAACCCCCATAGCCACCTCCCTGGCCTCTGGCTCCCCTTCCACTCCCCCCAGTCTGGTCTCCCATAGCTGCCAAAGGGAGCCTATTAATAGCTGGGGCTGGGGGCTTGTCACACCTGTGTTCTCATCTCATTCTGAGTAAAGGAACCAGGGCCTGGTGGACTCCCACCTGCCTCTCTGCTTCCCTAGCAATGGGCGGGCCACTTGCTCTGTCCTGGATGCAGGCCTCAATGCTATGCACTGAGGCACGCTCCATAGGGCCTTTGCACGAGCTTTTCCTCCTGCCTTGCCCTAATGGCACCTTCTCAAGAAGGCGTTCCCTCCTTACTTGATTTGGATGAGCTAAAATGACAATGTGCTTTCAAAAAGTACACCTTTTCTGGGGCTTCCCTGCTTTGCTCTTCTCCGTGGTTTGACCATGATCTCACATGCTATATGTTTTCCTTGTGTATTTGTCAAATGATGGGTTAAGTCACTCTGGGAACCACCTTCTGGTCTGAATAAGGGTTTGAAATGTTGAGGACTCCTTTCCAAAAGGCTGCATGACGGGTTTGGGTTTCAGTAGGCCCCTGAGCACATCCAGATCAGGACTTCTCTTTGTCTACGGTTCTCGGAGGCCATCCAGATTCACTTGCTGATTTGGTGGCTGCATGGATGAGTAACCCGTTAGTCTTCCCTGTGAGCAACAAGTTCCATCGATACCATGTCTGCACATTCTTTGAAAATGTCAGAGGGGATGAATCATGGCTGAGGGATCACCGCACGGAGCTGGCCCCCAGGAGCTGACGGACCCGATGACTAAACCTCCCCCAAGTGACGTCACCAGAGTCATGGAGGCAACCCCGGGCCCCAAAGACAAAAGGGGCTTCACTGGGGGATGCCTGGCCCAAGTCAGATGCAGCTATGCTGGGCAGTGCGGCAGAGGCCAAAGTCATGCCCTTTGGGGACGCTGGGCCAGCTGCCCTTCAGCACGCCACTCCTCTTCTCTGAGGTTCCCCTGTGTGCAAAGTGGGGATCAAGCTCTTCCACTTGACAAATAATTCCTGGAGGGGCGGGAGAAGCCGAGTGAGCCAGCCAGGCAGGAGACCTGTTTCCTTGGAGCTCACAGTCAGTGAGAGAAATCAATGACAAACAGGCAAGGAAGGAAAGACAATAATTGCGCTATTGACCATGTCACAAGGGAGACAGAGCAGGAAAGGGGCCTAGAGAGCGGGGGCCAGTGTGAGCACCAGGAGGCAGCATCTGCCGGAGGCCAGCAGGCAGTGACAATCTGGTCTGGGTGGAGGCCACCCGGGCAGAGAGACCGGCCAGGACCAAGCCTCCCAGGTAGGGAAAAGCAAGGAATGATGAAGAAAGGGGAGGCCCGAGCGGCTGCAGGGGCGAGGGGAGGGCCAAGGAGGATGAGGTCGGGCTCAGGAGGCCTAGGGCCCCGTGGGCCGCAGTGAAAAACTTGGTTTGTGTTCAATGCCATGGTGTACACAGACCCTGAGCACAGTAAAGGCAGGTCCTCCCTTCCCGTGCTTCTTGGCTGGGGGACCCCTGGCTGGCTCTGGGTCCACTCTCCACCGTAAGCCCTCAATTACTACTGAACCACAGTGGATAGTGGCCCATCCGGGAGTCCTCCCGCTCTGCCAGGCCACGTTCCTAGGACCGGCCAGTTGGAGCACTGCATCTGTGTTCGAGGACAACTCTAGGCTTACTAAGGTCAGTGTAGGGAAAAATAAGTGGGGGCGTTCATGATGTCAGCCCTGGACTTTCTGGGTCCACAGAATAAGCACCTGAAGGATAGCTGCTGTGCATGGCCAGCAGGGGGTGCTAGATCACTCCAAAACCTTTATTAGTAGGTACACTTGCACTTCATTTGTTTAATTAATTAGTTGGTTAATTGATTATTTTTTTGTGGTACAGGGGATTGAATCCAGGGCCTTACCCTAAGCAAGTGCTCTACCACTGAGCTACACCACCAGCTACACCACTGAGCTACACCCTTTTTATGTTTTGTTTTCATCGTGTGATAGGGTCTTACCAAGTGTGTAAGCTGCTTTGGGCCTTGAGCTTGAGATCCTCCAGCTTCAACTTCTTTTTTTTTTTTTTTTTTTTGTGGTACTAGGGGTTGAACCCAGGACCTTGCGCTTGCATGCTCTGCAAGTGCTGGAGCACTGAGCTGCATCCTCAGCCCATTTTTTTACTTTTTGAGACAGGGTCTTGCTAAGTTATGCAGATTGCCTCTGGTCTCAAACTTGCAATCCTCCTGCCTCCACCTCCTGAGCCTCTGGGACTACAGGCATGCGCCACCACACCCGGCTAGCTTCAACTTCTTGGGTTGCTGGGATTACAGGCGTGAATCACCCCCATGTGGCAACAGTTTAAAACTGGTTTCAAATTTTTTTTCCTATTAAAAACATACTTTATTCTCATTGTTAGCAATAGCATGTATGAATGCATAGATCTTCTGTACTGGTTTAATTTTTTCTCTGATCTACATGAAAATAAATGCACTCCAACCTCTGTAACAATAATAATACTTTCACAGCACTTCCTGTGAACCAGGCACAGTTCTAGCCACTTTGGAAGCATTGGGCCATTTACTTCACACAGCACCCTTAGGAGCTGAGTACTATTATTACCTCTGCTTTCTTGTGGAAGGGGCATAGGCATAGGTCATGGAGCTTGGCCTGGGTCCCACTGTGGCAAGTGTTAGAGGGAGGATTTGAACCTAAGCTCTAGACGCAGGGCTGTGCTCTGCTGCCTCTGTAAGTACTGAGAAGCAGTGTGTTGGTTACTCCCAAGTGTGCGTCTGATTTTTCTCGGGTGCTGTTCTGAGTAGAACTTGGAGCCAGGTCTGGGGGTGGGGAGAGGAGCCAGGGATTCATAGACATGACTTGGTGCCCCCTGCCATACAGAGGGGTATAGTGTCTGCAGAGAGAGATGGTCCTGTCCCCAGCAGTGCAGACAGTGGGAAGTAGGTTATGAATGTACCACCAGGCTCCAGGCTGAGAGATGTCTCCTAAGTTGTAGCAGCCAGGGACCAGGCTGAGCTCGAGCCCCAGGAGGGCCCTGGCAAAGGCTGACCTAAGAACCGCACAGGACCCTGGAGGTCAGCTGCGTCCTCGCTGTTGCCCTGACAACAGTCTGTAGTCTTGGGGCCTCTGCTTTGGGGCAGAAAGATCCATTCTTGTCAAGTCATGAGGCAAATTTATCTTGGACCCAAGCTGCGGAGTGGTGAGCTGGCATTTGAAAGTTGCCACTCTGTTCCCAGCTCAGCTGTGTTCAGAACTAAACACCCCTCCACTCCAGCCTCGGCTTCCTCATCTGTGAAGTGAAAGGCTGGAGTCTGAAGGCCCAGGTTCGGTATTGTTTTTGAATCACAAGAACGTGCCCTCTTCTTGGAGGGAATCAGGTGTGGCGGCGTTCTCCAGTGTGGCTTTGAGATTTCAGATGCCCTCATCCATCACAAGCAGACAGGGCCACGTGCCCGTGAGGACAGATGTTGTAAAACCAGGAAGTAATAGGTGCCGCGGACATGCTGGAGTCCGTGTGCTTGCTCTTGGGACTGAAATGGTGTGGTTGCTGTAGAAAACAGTGTGGTGGTCCCCCAATGAATTAAAAATAGAAAGTCATATTCTATAAGTTTAAAATGTTATTTGTTGGTGATGGTATCATATGTTATTTTTTTCTTTTCTTTTCTTTTCTTTTTGCAGTACTGCGGGTTGAACCCCGGGCCTCACGCTTGCATGCTCTGCAAGTGCTGGACCACTGAGCTGCACCCTCAGCCCATATTTTACTTTTTGAGACAGGGTCTCGCTAAATTACGCAGACTGCCTCTGGTCTCGAACTTGCGATCCTTCTGTCTCCACCTCCCGAGCCGCTGTGATTACAGGCATGCACCACCATGCCCGGCTTATTTATTTATTTATTGAAACAAGGTCTCACTAGATAGCCTAGCGTAGAGATCAGGCTGTCCCCCGATGTATGTAGCTGTGTATTGTATAAGACAATAGCTTTCAGGCCGTGCCTTGCCCTGAGTGACTCCATGTTACGGAAGGGCAGCCTGCTCCATTGTGAGAGCAAATGTTGGGGCAGGATGACTCTACATCTTGTTTGTGGAAGCAAACAACCACCATCGTCCAGCACTAACCATGAGGCTCAGATTGATAATAACTTATTTATGCAAATAACTATTACCACCTATACACTTATCAAATTAAGTAAGGAACATGTGGACAAATGGGTGTGTCAAAATCATATCAGAAAAAAACCCAGGCTGTGAAGGGTGCCACCACATACCCTTGTAATCCCAGTAATTCCAGTGACTCCGGAGGTGGAGGCAGGATGGAGAGTCTGAGGCCAGAGGCAGCCTGTGTAACTGAGCAAGACTCTGTCTCAAAATAAAAAGTAATAAAGGGGCTAGGGGCACAAATGGGTGGTGGAACACTTGCCTAGCATGAGCAAGGCCCTGGGTTCAACCCTCAGTACTGAAATAAAACAGAAAACAAAAAGAAAGAAAGACCAGATCATAAATACCCCAGACCAACAAGCGATGTAACACCCTCACCTGGATGATCTAAAAAGGAAGGATGCCTTACCCTGGGGCATCCACCCACCTGTCATTATCAGACCACCTGGTACAGGCTTTTCAGGATCAACAGGCACCGAACTCCAGGCTCTGTCCCTGGGGCTTCAGCTTAGTGCAGTCTCCCTGCTTGTTGAAGTCCACAACAGCCTGCACCTGGCCTTGACCTGGCTCTGTGTCTTGCCTCCAGCCAGCCCTGTGGGTCCTCAGCTCCAGCTCCTCAAATCCTTGCTTTGAGACCCTTGAAACAGCTCAGCACCTGGTCTCCAACGGCTCAGTGACTGGGTTTGTTACTGTCTTATCTAATCACCTGCAACAACTTTACAACTTTATCAGCTCCCAGTCTTCTGAATCCTGCAGCCTCTTTAACCCCTTGTTGCCATAGTGGTGGTGGTTGTTAGGTGCTGTCGAGTTGTGTCTGACTCATAATGAGCCTATACACAACAGAACAAAACACTCCTTGACACTGTGCCACACCTAGCACTATGCCAGTGCTTCTGTGCTAGCCATAGGGTTTTCAATGGCTGATTGTTTCAGGAGTGGGCTGCCAGGTCCTTCTCCCATTTTTTCAGTGCTGAGAAATGAACCCAGGGCCTCAGAGAGTGTAGAGCAGCACTCTACCAACTAAGCTAAATCCTAGCCTATATATACGTATATATTTTTTCTCATTGTGTGAAGTGTAAGGTATAATCTGAGAGTTGATATTAATAATTAGGATTGGAGTAAAAGAACCTGTGGTTCCCAATGGTCTTTGATTATCAAGTGAAATCAGTAGTACTTGGTAAATTAATGCCAATGAAGTTGACCTAGCTTGTGAATCGATTGTTTTTTAACAAACTGACATTATAGAAAGATACAAATGTGTTTTGTGTCTGTTTCTGACATAGCACACTCATGACACTAGGCTGGTCTCAAACTCATGCCGTCTACCTCTGCCTCCTGAGTGCTGGGATGATTGGCATGTGATACCACATGTGGCCTTATTTTTTTTTCTTAAAAATTATTTCATGTGTGAACTCAGTGTTCTACCATGAGAAAGAATTGCCTTTAAATTTAAAAGAGGATACTTGTAAAGACAGTACTCATTCAGAAGAGTGGTAATGAGGATCGAGTTAGTCCCAAATAGAAGAATGCTTACTTTCTATTACGGTCAATGAGTGACGAATAGGGAGAAAAAATGTAAACAATTAATAATTTTAACTATGGAAGAAATGAATCTGGAGCCAGACCCATGGTACATATCTGTACCTGTAATCCCAGTGATTTGGAAGGCTGAGATAGGAGGATTGCAATTTTGAGGTCAGAGGGAGCCTGTGTAACTTAGTGAGACCCTATCTCAAAATAAAGAATAAAAAAGGGGTTGGAGGTGAAGCTCTGTGGTGGAGTACTTGTCTAGCACCCACAGGACCCTGGGTTCAACCCCCAATACTAAAAAAGAAAAAGAAAAAGAAACAAATCCTGGTGACGAGACAAGGAGAGGCAGGGAGGGTAGACAGTGGTGATTTCTTCTAAGGCTGCCGGAGGTCAACCTACAGAGTATTTGAGCAAAGGACTCAGGACTATCCAGGCATGTGGAGATCTAGGGAAAGCTTGCGTTCTTCTCATGCTTCCACCATCCTAGTTGGGGAACTGAGCTCTAACTTGATGTTGGAACCATGATGCTGTTATGAAGGAAGCCCACCAAGTGCCCATATATGACATGGGGCAGTCATTAGGGATGGCCTGAATGATGTGGAATGGCCCAAAAGAATATGGGCAATAAAGGGGAGAGAACTTCTGCCTGATGCCTAGGTATGTTAAGGTTCCTACTTCTTTTATGGAAATATACAAATTTGCATATTCACAAACAATGTCAGTGAGCCTCCCGTTGGCCCAAGTTGTAATTCTGAAAATCACCAGTAGGTGGGGGTGAAGGACAAGGAACAGATCGGTCTCACAGCAGCCAGACCCTTGCAATTCAGATCCAGCCTATGGCTCCCCGGTTTTAGCTCAGGAGTGCTTATGGTGCCAGCTTCTGACATGGTAACATGTGTGGGCATGTATGTGCTCTAAAGGAGAGAAATGAATGAAGATGTATGTAGCATCTGTCAAGGGCCAAGGAACCCCAAGGCTTATTTGCATGAAAGCCCCTTCCTCCTTCCCACTGCCCTGTCAGGCCATACAGGGAATCTGAATTATTGGAAAACGCATGGAGCAGGAGAAATGGGTGCTTTCTCAAAGTGACTTTCATTTCCTCAGCTGAGGTAGGACTTCTAAGTAGAGAGGAGTATTTTTCTACTATAAGAAGGACAACAGTCCAGGCGCTGTGGGACATCTGTGATCTCACAGATTGTTGAGGCAGGAGGATTGCAGGGTAGAGGCCAGAAAAAGCTCGTGCAAGTTAGCGAGACCCTGACTCAAAATAAAAGGTGAAAAATGATGGGGTGCAGCCCAGTGGTGGAGTGCTTGCAAAGTATGTGTGAGGCACTGGGTTCAACCTCCAAGTACCACAAAGGCAGAAAGGAGGAGGAGGAGGTGGAGGAGGAGGAAAGAGAAGGACACTAGCCCTGAGAAGCTGCAGCAGACACCGGCTGAGCAGTAGGCAGGGACAGGGACAGTGAGCTCAGCCACAGCCTATGCCCAGCTAGAGGGGTCAGTGTAATTCAGCTGCATCCCTGGCTGTCTGGCACAGGAGGTCCACACCAAGCACCAGACAGAAGCAAAAGGATCTTACAAGAGGCCAGAGGTGGCTTTCCCCACAGAAGGAGAGAAGTTCATACATTACTGTCGGCATGGAAAGAACAGCTGGCAATCAAGGTCTGCCATAAACAGCAAATATTGCTGGTTTGAAAGATAACAACTGGAAGACACTGGTCTTAAGGGGCTTGGAGCAAATGAAGAAGCATGCCATGCAAATGTGCCTGCAGTCATTGTGTATATCGTGGACAGATCCTTCTGAGAACGCCAGAATGGGGCAATTGTAACAGAAGAGCTGATTTAGGCATAAATTTTATACTGTTCTTTCTTGCTGGCAATTTAATGTGAGAGGTTGAGAAAGCTACTCTGTACTAGGATAGACTGGAAACCAATAATTTTGAATAATCTGTCTATGTCCCCCACGTGTCTGTCAACTTGTAGTGCTGTGGCGGGGGGGGGTTGCCTGTTGCTGTGATGCTGACAGCTATGCCACTGGTTTTCCAGATACCAGCAGGGCCACCCATGGTGGACAGGTTTCAGCTGAGCTCCCAGACTAAGACAGACTAGGGAGAAGGACCTGGCAGCCCACTCTGAAACACTTAGCCTTTGAAAGCCCTATGAATAGCAGAGAAGCATGGTCAAATATAGTGCTGGAAACTGATCCTCTTAGGCTAGAAGGTATTCAAGAAACAACTGGGGAAAAGTTGCCTCCTCAAAGTAGGGTCGACCTTCATGATGAGAATGGAGTAAAGCCTTTGTGACTTTTTGCTGATGTTGCATGACTCAAAATAAGAAGAAACATAGTGGCTGCCACACCAGGCTCCAACATAAAAAGATCGTGTGCATGGCTCAGTGTATGGTAGTG
This sequence comes from Pedetes capensis, assembly GCA_007922755.1. Classification (NCBI taxonomy): domain Eukaryota; kingdom Metazoa; phylum Chordata; class Mammalia; order Rodentia; family Pedetidae; genus Pedetes; species Pedetes capensis. The sequence continues at coordinate 42,834 of VMDO01006460.1, forward strand.
TTTCATTCTGTTATACACAGGGTTGCTATGAGTGCTCAACGGCACCCAGCACCAACAACATGTGTCTACCTGTGATATGAGTTCTTTTCCTTCTGGTGCTGGGATCTCTTCCTATCTCAGCATAAGTAGTTTATAAGGGATCTGTGTCGTTTGACTGCATATGAAGGACCTCAGTCCACTTCGAGGGGCTGGGATTTAGCTCAGTTGGTAGAGCGCTGCGCTGCAGTCTCTGAGGTCCCGAGTTCAATTCCCAGGACCAAAAAAATGGGAGAAGGACCTGGCAATCCACTCCCAAGGCAAGCACAAAACAGTCAGCCATTGAAAACCCTATGAGGGTCGTTATGAGTCGGATACCGACTCGGTGGCACCTAACAACAACAATCCACTTCAATTCTACTTTTTGGTTTGACCCAAACAAGCATCAATAGGTCTCAAGTCTTCCCATATGTTTGAGGAGCCTAAAGTCTGGGAGATTAAATACAATAATTTGAAGAGATGTGAAGAAAATATTGAGTAGTTTGCTTAGAATGTAATAATCAGGGTAGCTAACTATTTTCTGGTTTTCAAATGTTTGCATTGAAATTAAAGGCAACTGGTATGTCATTTAAATTTTCAGTAGCAAATAACTGTAAATAGAGGAACTTGTTAAAATCGACCTGATTGAGTATTTCAAACAATGGAATACTGGCCCATGCTGAAGTGGGGAGGAGCCTTGGAATCATTACGTCAGGTGAAAAATGTCAGACACCCAGACCGTTTATCATATGGTCCTGTTATATAAAGTGGCTGAAGAAAGCAAGTCAGTGAAGCCAGAAAACAGATTGGTGGTTGTCAGGGGCAGAGGGCCGGGGAAATGGGGGCTGGCTGGTAATAGACACAGTTCAGAAATGTTCTGAACTAAACGGTGATAGAGATGGTGGCACAAACTGGTGATAGGACCAGAGTCACTAACAGCAAATTTTATCTTGAGTGTATCTTATGACAATTAAAAAAGAAGCTTAAGAGTAGGGAGAAATAAGACTTTCAGGTCCCCTCTCCTTTGGGAGTGAGACTGGCTTTGTCCTCCGCTCTGTGCTGTAAAGTCTCTGAGGTGGGAGCCCACTTCACCCTGATAACACCACCAGGAACTGCAGAGAGTGGGGTTCAAGCTCCCCTGGGTGCACAAATCACCTGAGGCGAATCCAAACGCAGCCTCAGATCAGCAGGTCTGGGGCAGGTGGGGAGGGAGCAAAGGAGGAACTGATATTCAGATCTGTCAGGCTCCAGGAATCACCTCCCCTCTGTCTTGGTGGTGGTAATCTCTCACCCCGTTGGCTGTGATTCTGCCTTTAAAGATGGGAGTTTTTCCTAAAACATGGGGCCTAATCAATGGAGTCATTCACCTGGTGCTCAGCTGAAGAAAGAGAAGCCTGCTTGGACAGTAGAGGAGAAACTGAGGGTTTTGTAACAATAAGGCTAATGGTAGCCAATGAGAAGATGAAAACAAGAAGAGCAGGTATGTCAGTGGACTGTGCTGTGATTTATCCAGGTTGTCCTTGAGCTTCCTGGTAGCCAGGTCAGTGTTACAACAGAGAAGCCAACACCAGTGACTGAAAGATACTCACTTTTTACTTATAGGAAGCTGGGAGGCAGGGGGTCCATGGCTGCTTGGTAGCTCATGGATATCACCAAGGACCCATTCTTTCTGCCTTTCTATTCCTCAGCTCCCATTCTTAGCCTGGTGCCTCAAAGTCATAAGATGGCTGCTTCAGCTCCAGGTAACATGTCTTCTCAGGACAGCATCTGAGACAGGGAGTGGGGGTGGGAGGCGGGTACAAAGTGCCTCTTCTTGTGTAGTTGTGCATTTAGTAAGGAGGTAGACCCCAGATTCTCTCCATCCAAAATACTCTCTCTTTGCTACTCTCTCTCTCTCTCTCTCTCTCTCTCCTCTCTCTCTCTCTCTCTCTCACATACCCACACCCCATCTCTTATATTTTATTTTTCTCTTTAGACCCTACCACTGTCTAACACAATATATATTCTAGTTATTTCTTTTGCTCATTATCTGACTTCCCCTAGTGAAATCCACACTACTTGAGGTGTGGATTTTTGCACATTTTATTCACTCATGCAGTCCCAGTGCTGTGACAGGCCGTGGCGTAGAATACATGCTCGGCAGACGCTTGGTAAAGAAGTGAAGGTGTGCAGGCTCTGCCTCCACCCATGATGTCACATTCCCATAAATGATAGGCGTGGCAGTGTTGTGGCAGAACCTGTGGCAGGCTGAGCCCTGCAGTCTTCCAGGCTAGGGGAAGACCAGTGGGTTCCTCTGGTAGGAGCCCACGGACCGAGTGGCACCTGGAAGAATTCTGCTGAGTCCCTACCTCTTCCTAGCCACCCCTGGGGCAGCTGTGACTGGTGGGTGCTGTGTCACATGCCTCTGCCTTGGCTGCAAAGGAGGCTGGGAAAGGGAGACCAACAGTGGGAGGTGGGCTCTGCACCCCAAAGCTGGGAATTCTTTAAAATGGGAAGAGTGTTCAGAGCCAAAACAGTAACAGCAACAAAAAAGAGCCAAGTCCACCACAAACTCCAGCTCCAGGCCCAGTGGCCCTGGGGGGCAGACTTGTGGCTGCTCGCTGGCTGTGCGCTGAGCTGGGCCGATCATAGCCATTTACAGCAATGTTGACTGAACGCTCACTGTGTGCGCAGCGTTACCATAAGCAACTCACACACGAGGATTTACTTTATCCTCATAACAACTCGGTGCAATAGGTATTCATCAGCACACCCATTTCACAGCTGAGGAAACTGAGGCTCAGAAAAGTGTCACTCACTCCTTCTTGGCCACTTGAGTCTGGTCCCTGGATGGGCCTTGCTGGGGCCCCAGCCCTGGGGCCCCCCTCCTCGTCTGACCCTGTGGTTCCTGCCGGCAGGATGCCTGTGCAGGCCTGCAGTTCTGCAGGTGACTTTCTGATCCCTGTCTGGTTCCCTGAGAGCTTTTTTGGATGGGTGGGGTTGGCTACTCAGATGGCTCCACCTAGGGGCTCTTGGCCTGAATCTCTGGTACAATGGCCTGGACAGCCACGCTCATTAGAAGCCCCCAGAATGTCCTGGTGTGAGGAGGGCTAAGAATCCCTGGACAGCTTTGGGAAGCATCATAGGCCAGTGAAGCCTGAGGTCTCCTCTGACTGCACCACCCAGGCCTGGCTGGGGCTTTGCGTGGGGGCACCAAGAAGAACCCGGGGTAGGTGCTAGGATGAAGTGGCTGAGGAGTGCGGTGGCCTGTGGGCAGGGACGGGGAGCAGGCAGGCATTACAGTTTGGATCTGACCTGTTCTCCAAAATCTCGTCCATTGCAGGCTTGGGGTCCAATAGCAGTGTTCAGAGCGGGTGGGGGCTTTGGAAGGTGATTGGCCCGAGAGGGTTCTGACTCCAGGGGTAGGTCAGTCCATGCATGGGCTAGTGGGGGAAGGTGGAGACCCGAGGAGGTAGGGCCTCGCTGGAGGAAGTAGGTCTTGGGGTGTGCCCTTGAAGGGGGTGTCCTGCCTACCCACTCCTCCCTCTGTCTCTTTCTCTTTCCATGCCATCCTGAGCTCAGCAGCTTTGTTCCACCATCTTCTCCCTGCCATTATGTTCAGCTCTGCCACCAGCCCAAGGAGACCATAGACAGAAGCCTCTGAGACCATGAGCTAAATAAACCTTTCCTCCTTTAACTCGATTATCTCAGGTAATTTATCACAACAACATCTGACTCACATAGCGGGGAAGAATACCCCAGAGGGGGAGCTGAGCACACCCACCAGTCAGGGTGGCCAGAGACCCTGGGAGGTTGGGACATGAACTGTTGCTGTGTCGGCTGTGGCTTGCCTGCGTCCGGCCTCACTGCTTTCTCACTTGTGCATGCTGGTTGCAAATTCCTGCAGGCCTGAGGCATTCCTCAGAGGAAAAAGTAGAGAAGGAGAAGCTGGGAAGAGAGCAGGCTGTGGAGGACTAGAGGCTTCCCTGTGCTTCACGGGCCTTAGCTTGAGGACACCAGGGAGCTGGGGGCTTCTCTGGGGATTTTCAACATCCAGATCCCAGAAGTTGGCAGGTGTGGTTGGGGTAGTAGCTGGGGTGACCAACCCTTCAGGTTTACACAGGACATTGAGGACAAAATTGGGCAAACCAGGATGGTCAATTACCCCAGAAGAAAGGAAACTCTCCTACCCACTCCCACCTGTTCCTGCCCTACCCCCAAGGGTAGGCTTGGACCAGAGCTTCCCAAAATTCCCTGTACACTCCAACCTCCTGTACTCTGGCTGGAATGCAGACTCTGGCCCCTTAGAGCTGAGGTGGGCATTGACGTCTGCATTTCCAGCAAGCTTCCAATTGGCTCGGTGCCACTGGTCACAGACCGCACTCTGAAGAGTGATGTGGATGGCATCTGCAGCCTCGCTGCAAATCAGCTACTTTGGAACATAACGAGGCGAGAGGAGTTAGGGGCCCCCAAAAAGCACATCTGTATTTCCTAAGCAAACACAACCACCCCCTTCTCCACCAGACTGCCCAGGCCCTGGGTTTGCAGTGAGAACCAGCTATAAACTATGTTTTTGTTGAAATCCCACACATGCCCTTTGCAGAGAGTACCCGTCATGGCCGCTGCTTGCTTGGTCTGCCTTTTGGTGGTCTGGGCCCACCTGCCTGGGTGTTGTTGTTGTTGTTGTTAGGTGCCGTGGAGTCGGTATCCAACTCATAGCGACCCTACATACAGCAGGGGAAACACTATTGTCAGTGCTTCTCTGCTGTTCATAGGGTTTTCAGTGGCAGATTGATTTTTGGGAGTGGGTTGCCAGGTCCGTCTCCTAAGCCTACAGCACCTGGTGTTCCCAGGCGGTCTCCCATCTAAGGACTAACCAGGCCCGACCCTGCTTAGCTTCAGAGATCTGATGGGATCAGATGCCACAGGGCTACGGCTTCAGGCGCTGCCTGGGTGCTGCATGGTTATAGTTTGTGCTTTTCTGTGCTCCTTTATCTCTCTTGCTTCTCACCTCACGGCAGCTGGAGTCAATGTGCACGTGAGAGCGTCCCGGGAGGGTGAGAGCCCTGGCCAGAGGCCAGCGACCAAGGGATTGAAATAAAGACGTTTTCCCTGCTTTTCCTCTCCTCACGAGGTGAGGCAGGCTTGTGGACATTGCTAGAAGGGACAACATTGGTGTTTGAGCTTCTAGGAATGCTTTTGTGGGCAGCAGCTGTTTTTGTTCCATCTGGGCATCCTCTGTAAACTAGGGATGAAGAATGGACCTGCAGAGCTGGCTGCATTAGTCAGATTTTCCATTTGCTCCCCAGACCACCCCCCCTACCCTGGGAGCCTGACCAAAGGTTGCGTCCTTGGGTGCCCTGCCTCTTGGCTTCTGGTTGGGTTGGCAAAGGAAGGAATCAGCCACAGATGGATGCTGGGGGATTTCTTACCTGGCCTCTCCCTGCTCTGGGCTGCGGCTATGAGTTTCTGACTTCTGCTCCTGCCGGGCAGATGCCTCTGCAGTGCCAGGCCTGAAAGTGTGAGCCAGTTGTCAACTTGTCACCTCTCGCTCCAGAGTCACCCTAGGATACCTGCTCTGCTATGGCGAGAGTTCCTTTAAGTGTCTTGCCTTGACACTCAGCACAATGTCATGATTTGTCAGTAGAGGGCACTAGAGGGACACTGCTAGCTCCCTGCTTCCGTTTTCATCCCTCACCCTCTTTTGGACCACAGAGGGTTCTGGCCAATAAGAGCACTGCTTCCTGTTGGCCTTGATGATTGGCTCGGGGCTGGGCACATGGTCTGAGCTGCTCCAATCAGAGCAAATCCCAGGACTAGGTAGGAGTTATCCAAAAGACATCTTGGTCTCTCCTGCTGGACTTGAACTTGAGGAGTCGAGAGAGCCTGGGCTCCTGCAGCCATGTTGTCGTCATGAAGGGAGAGTCTTAAGCTTCGAGGAATCACCATGGGGAACATGAGCGGTGCCAACATTGTGGAAATGGTAAGAGAGAGAGAAACTGATTCCTCACAACATCATGGGGGCCTGCAGCCATAGCCCTGTGGTGTCTGATCCCGTCAGATCTCAGAAGCTAAGCAGCGTCAGGCCTGGTTAGTTCTTGGATGGGAGACCACCTGGGAACACCAGCTGCTGTAGCTTGGGAGAAGGACCTGGCAACCCACTCCTCCAAAAGAATCCATCATTGAAAACCCTATGAATAGCAGAGAAGTACTGACAATAGTGTTTCCCCTGTTGTACATGGGGTGGGACACCGACTCTATGGCACCTAACAGCAACCACAACATGACATCATGTAGGTGCGCGTGAAGCTGGCATAACCTTGGCCTCTTCAGCTATATAAATTTATAAATACCTTCTCTACTAATAGCTCTCCACAATTCCTTTTTTTCAACAGCCATTATGAGCTGGGTTTTCAGATATTTGGTAACATAATAGTCCTACCTAACACAACAACTTTAGAAAATGACCATTACTGAGTATATCTTCTTTCCCAGACACTTCACTGTGTTTATCTCCCCTTCCCATTCCCACTCAGCTTTTGGAGGGAAGCGTTGACACCTCCATTTTCCACATGAGAAAAACAATGATCAGAGAAGTCACATGACCAGCTCTAGGTTGCCCAGCTCATGAGTGGTAGAAGCAGGAGCAGACATTGGCCCCAGCCCTTTGTACCACCCCACCTGGTCTTGTGGCAAAGAGGAAGCCAGTTCACCTTTGTCAGAAGCCAGAGCAGAGAATCTCAGCTGGGCAACACACATGGGCCAGGGCTCTGGCTGCTGCCGCAGGGGAAGGCAGGGCGCAATGTGGAGGCTGAGTGATGGCACAGGAAGGCGGTTCCCCCACACTCATTATCTTACTGCTAATGAAAAGATCTCAAACTGTGCTTCTGCCAAGTCTGTTGTAACGAAGTGCGAAAATGCATTTGCAATTAGCAGCCTCTGTGCAGGCAAATGAAGAATGTGTGAAAGTCCCCTGAAATGCTATGAAAAATGAGGCAGGAGTGAATCGGTGGTTATCTCGCGTGTGTCGTTGATTGACCAGGCCTTCCACTGTTGCTGTTGAGGGCTTTTGGAACAATTAGCAATAAGAGATTCTATTTGTTGAGCACTTACTGTGGAGCAGATTCTGTCCTGGTGCTTTATATACTTGATTCCATTATCTTCCTGTCACCCTGGTTGGGTGGATATCAGTGCCCCCTAACTGTGATTTATTTATTTATGTTTTTTTTTTTTTTTCCGGTACTGGGGGTTGAACCCAGGGCCTCACGCTTGCATGCTTTGCAAGTGCTGGACCACTGAGCTGCATCCCAGCCCTTTTTTTTTTTTTTGTATTTTTTTGAGACAGGGTATTGCTAAGTTATGCAGACTGCCTCTGGTCTCGAACTTGCGATCCTCCTGCCTCTGCCTCTTAAGCCACTGGGATTACAGGCGTGAGCCACAACACCTGGCAATTTATGTATTTATGTATTTATTTATTTTACAGAGGTAGCACTAGAAGTTTAGAGAGGTTTGGTAATTTGCCCAGGGTCACATCCCCTGGCAATGACTGTCAAAGAATCAAACCTGACATTGTCTAGCTCCAGAGTCCGGGCTCCTTCTGTTTATCCATGAGCCTGTAGTACTGTTTGCTACCCTAGGCCATCCCACTCAGGTACGTGCCTTGTCAGTGTGGCTCAGATTATGACTCTTCTGAGGATAGACTCTTCCAGACTCTTCTAAACGCTGGCTTGCTAAGTTCAGCTGAAGACACTTATTGTTAAGGGTGTTTTAAGAGGCCAAAAGGATACATGGTAAAGTTCCTAGTGCCCTCCCTGGAACTCTAGTTCAGGTTGAGGTATGCATCAGTTGGTGAAAATGACAGAAACCCAACCCCTACTGATTCAAGGGGAAAGGGAATTTATTGGGTCATATGAATGAAAAGTCTAGAGAAAGGGATGACGTCAGGCATTGCTGGATCTAGGGACTTGCTATTGTCTTTAGAATCTAGTTTTTCTCTCTGGCCCTTGTTTCTGTTTCTTCTGTATTGGCTCCATTCTCAGACTCCCACATCTATGCCATTCAAGTTTATATCTAGAAAGGAAGAGAGAGGGACTTTGCTGCTAGGGCCTATAAAAATCCCAACATCCATTCCAAGGAAGGAGTCTGAGACTATGGCAGCTTTAAGATCTGGGGTTCCGCATTTTCTGTTCTCCCATCTTCAGCACCTAGCTTTTATCCTTATGAATACCTTATGGCCTATAAGGCTGTTAAAGATCCAGCAATCACATCTATATCCCAGTAACAAGAAGAACAGGAATGGGTCATCTGCATTTTAAGGAGCCTTTTCAAAGTCCCCTATAAGACTTGCTTACATATTTCTGGCCAGAACTTATTCTTCTGGCCACACTTTGCTGCAATGCTGAGAAATTTAATTTTTATTTTCAGTGTCAGTGTGCCTGGACAAAATTGGAGTTCTACTACTAAGGAGGAAAGGTGAAGTGGATGGTTGCATGGCTACTACCAGATACTGGAGAAAGGATGCTAGGAAGACCAACTAGCAGCACCCACTGATGTTGGATGTTAGTCCTGGGCCCGGACCTCACAGCTCCTCCTCTGTGAAGTGGGTTTTGCAGAAAGAGCTCCAGATCAGAGGCCAGAAGATCTGCCTGTGAATTCTGACCACCTGATTCTGTGCACAGCATTTCCTCTCACATCTGAGTCTTCGCACCTGTGACCTGGGGTAGACATCCCCCCAGCTGGGGTGCTTCTGGCTGCAAACAGAGAACTCCTGACCACTAGCTCAGCCCAGTTTTAGCATGGATGCTGAGTGTTAGGTGAGACATCTTGGAAACCCTTTGGGTCCTAGGCAGACTGGGGTGGCTGGTTACCCTAACTAGCAGTGACTGAACGTATAAAGATGTTTGCTGTTTGCCAGTGGCTAGTCTCAAGTGAACCCTGCAGCGCAGTGCTGGTGTCTCAGTCCCAGGAGGGCTGTGCATCCTTCTGATCCACCACCCTTGGTGTCCTCAGTCACAATGTGACGGCCTGGCTCCGGTCCTGTACTCTCAGTCCCAATCTTGGTAGCAGGGCTGATATGGGGTCCGGGTGGGGGTCATTTGTTGAGGCCATGCTCTTAGGAGGGACCTGTAAGGGAGGCAGGAAGCAGGAGCAGGCAGGAGACAAAGCTAAGATGTGCTTTGCGCTCGAACAGCACCACAGGATGCACTCCACCTCGGGGTACCCCATGTCAGTCACCCGGCAGGATGCTGGCAGCATATTTGAGGCCTACCCTCCCTCACTGCATCCAGGGCCGACAGGCGATCTAAGGGCCCCCATTTCCACAGGGAGCTTCTAAGCTATCCCAGGCTGATGACCTCTGGGGTTTCCCTGGCCAGGATGAGGTCACATGCTCTTCTTGTGACTCACTGGCAAAGGGCGATGGAGTGATCCTGGGGACCTGGGACAAGACACTGGGGTCTGTCCATGGAGATGAAGGGGAGCAGCTTTCATTTGGCAATCAACCGTGCCTGCCCCCAAGTGGCAGGCATGTCGCCAAGTCCCAGCTCAGTGGACACAGTGCTAATCACTTGTTTCTTCTCCAGACCTGTCTGGTCTCTGTGGGCAAATGCTGGAGACCTCAATCAGGGAGGCGGGCCCAACCTCCGGCAGGCCACACCAGCGCTGTCCCAGCCCCTGCCTGCAGTTCTGGGCCAATGCTGCTCTTGCCTTGGGATGGGAAGGAGTTGATAGGAAACCTGCTCCCCGGACAGGTCTTTCCTAGACCATAAGCCTCAGGGTGGGGGTCTGCTTCCAGCAAGGCCTTCCGACAAAAGCAAAGTCCTCCTTGGATGGTACACAATCCTCATCTGGCAGCCATCAAGGCCACAGAAGGAAGGGGTGGTTCCATCTCTGCTGGCTCTTCCTCCCCTAGGCCATCCTCAGGTAGCTGGCTGAATATCACTGCTGCGTCGTTATTATGCCAACAGCAAAAGACCCTGGGACCTCTGCAGCCAGGCACTTTTCATTGAATCCTTTTTATGAACAAACATAAACTGTCCATTTAGGGGTCACCCAGACACCTATTAAATGGACTTGCCAGTACAGAGGAGTCTAAGTGCTTCTTTTTGGGCCCCGTGTGTATATAACAACAGATGTGCTGGAAGAGCAAGAGCTACGAAGTTACTGGGCCCTAGCATCTCCCTCCCTCTCTCCATTTCTCCTTCCCTTCCTCCCTCTTTTCCTCCCTCCTTCCTTCCCTCCTTCCCTCTTTCCTTCCTTTCTTCCTGCCTTCCTTTCTTTGTTCCTTTCTATCTTTCTAAAGCAACCCAAGTTGGTGGTTTTAAATCTATTTCAACAAATAGAGCCTGGACATTTATAGGTCATTTGGGCAAACAGCATGTTCTTTCCTGAAAAAAAAAAAAAATCTCTCAGGCTTCATTTCCTAGTTGCAAACACCAGCCCCACAATACCTTTTCATCCGTTTAGTTAGAAATAAAGAGTTGCTGATGGAAGACAAAGCTCGCAGGATGGAGGTCGTCTCCAAGCAGGAGTCAAACCTGGAGGTGGGGGCTGTCTGTTCATCACAGCCATAGTGTCTGGCTCCTGATGAGATTCAAGCCACCCCACATGTGAGCAAATGTGGTTGAAGTGTGTGTGTTTTGTAGGGCTTGGTTAGGGTCAGGGTCAGGGTCTCACAGATTCATTTATCTGGATGATATTTATTGAGCATCTACTTTGTTCTTGGCATGGTCCTGGACAGGGCAGTGCTGAGAAGGTCCCTGCCTTCGTGGAGCTGACCATTAAGCAGGGAGAGAGGGATCATGAACAAATATAGTGTGTGTCATTTGGTAATAGGGGTTTTAGAGAGGGGAAAAGAAGGGCAAAGGAGGTTTAAAATATAGGCTTTTTATTCAAGTATAGTGAGGCTGGGCTGGGGTTTAGCTCATTTAAAAGAGTGCTGCTCTGCACTCTCTGAGGCCCTGCGTTTGATCCCTAGCACCACAAAAAAATGGGAGAAGGATGCAGCAATCTACTCCCAAAGCAGTCCTGAAATAATCAGCCATCAAAAACCCTATGAATAGTGGAGAGGCACTGACAATAGTGCCAGGCACGGCACAGTATTGGGGAGTGTTTTGTTCTGTTGTACATTGGGTCGCTATGAGTTGAACTCAACTCGAGGGCACCTGATAAGAACATGGTGAGGCCAGCAGCTGAGACAACTGCCAAGCTTGTCACTCCCAGTTCCCAGGAGGAGAGCCCATGCTTTGCCATACTTGGGAGGGGGGCAGAGGGAGATGCCAGGACAGTTAGGAGAAGGGAAGGTTTGGGGTCTTGGGTCAGGGTCCTTTATTATGGTTTCCATGGGAAGTACCAGGCGAGACAAAAGCAGTCCGCAGATTGGCCAGCTTGGACAATCTCAGCAAGCTCTAGGGCACAGGGATTGTGCCTAGTTGCCTGGCACCTGGCCCTGGGATTGCAATAGCAGGGAGCCAGAGGCTTGCAGTGTGTGGCCTGTGGCATATGACTGGAATGCCCCAAGTGAGTCATTTACTGTCTCTACTAACTGCCCCCACCCCCAAGGGGCAGGTCCTCGGGCATCAGCAAGACCCCAGGTGTCAAGGCAGCAGAATACAGGAAATAAAAGGCAGTTGATAGAGGAGGGCTGTGCAGGGGAATGTGGTCTTTTACACAGAGCTGAAAGAGTCAGGTAAGTCCTCCTGGTTTAAGTGACATCTGAACAGACCTCTGGATGAGGAGAGGGAGCAGGGGATGTAGGAAGAGTGTTCTAGGCAGAGAGAGTAGTCAGGGCGAAGACCCTGGGGTCACACTCAGTCTGTTCAGTGAGTGAGTAAAGAAGAGATGAGTGTAGCTGGAAAGCAGCTGATGAGGTGGCAGCAAAGAGACCAGATTAGGGAGGAAGGTCACGGTGGGGGTGGAGGCGGGGCAGGGGTAGGGCTGTGAGCTGAAGTGAGGAGGACCTTCGGGGATTCTAACAGGGTCCTGGTGCTGCAGGGTGGAGAAGAGGTGGGAAGAATCAGGGGAGCAGGACCAGAGGAGGTGTCTGTACTGACCTGGGTGGGAAGGGAGGGTGGACTCAGGGCCAGCTGAGCGGTGGGATTTCCATCTGGTACAAGCTTGGCAGGAAGGGACAGGACAACAAGGATGAGGACAGACTGCAGGAGCCTGCAGGAGCCCAGCGGGAAAGCTGGTGGGAGGAGGAAAACAGACGTGAGGCCCCTGTAGCAAATGGGAGCTGAGGAAGAATAATGCCTGCGTCTCTGTCACTCTGCGCGTGCGGCGATGCTTTATCCCCTTATTTCCTCTCCACGAATTATTAGCAACCGTGGGGCAGGAACTGAGTCCAGCTCTGCCCCTGTCTGTGTGCTTTGTCCTCGGCGGCCATGGCAGGGCCTGGCTCAAGTAGGTACTCTGGCAGAAATTTGTGCACAAGGTGGTGGGGCATTTCTGTCTGAACCAGGTCAACGTGGAGGACTTTCTTGGGTGGCAAGGAGCCGAGCCCACACCCACTCAGGTGTGCCACAGCGGCTTCCTACATCAGGCTGCACCCAGAGCATGGGACCCCAGCTAAAAGGAGGCAGTGAAGCCACAACCCAAAAGTTGGTCTTGTTTGGTTCTAGAAGCAGCTTGTTAGGGGTCCTGAGGCCCCACTTCTTAATGAGGGCTAAGGGCCGCTGAGCCCTCATTGCTGTGTTGGAGGGCTATAGAGCCCCTGGGTCTCCCAGGGGAGGTCCTGGGGGGTGGCCAATCGGTGCCTCAGTCACCAGGAGAGATCAGAATCTACAAATCTAGGCTGGACATCCTGGCCCCTGGGGCCCTACCTTCTCCTCAGGCACTCCCCCTTGTGTCCTTGGCTCCAGGGGTCTCAGCCTTCCCTCCCTGCAAAGCCCCATCCAGGACTCCCCACTCCACTCCAAGCAGCATGGGCTGCTCACTCCCCCAGCTTTAAAGCCTCCCTACTTAGCACTCTCATCAGCCTCCATGTCTCACAGCCACTTTGGAGCGGGAAAGGTCACTCCATAAATCTGAGGTAGCAGCCTCGGGATGGCAGCCACGCTTGCTGGGCTGGGGAAGGTGGAGCTAATTAGTGCGGAAACTTACTTGGCAGGCGTGAGTCACTGGAAGTGGGTGTCAGGGGAGCCTTTAATGAGGCCCTGGGGACTCCATGACTGGGGTGGTATTTCCACCCTGCCTCACAGCCCGTTTGCTGCTGCTATGATAGCTGCGCCTTCCCAAGAGGGGTGTGTGGGGGGGAATGGCTCACATGCTCCAGGGACCCAGTGGTAAAAACTAACTATGTTAGCCAGCTCTCCACCCCTGCCACAAAATGCCCGAGGAAATGAACTCAAAGGGGGAAAAGGTTTATTTTGGTTTCCGGTTGCAGAGGTTTCAGTCCATGGTCACAGGGCTCCACTGTGCCGGGCCTGAGGTGAGGCTGAACATCATGGCGGCGGGCACATGACAGCCAGGGAGCAGAGAGGGAGAGGAAGGCGCAGGAGCCAAGACATCTTCAAGGGCACACCCCGGCCACCCACTCCTCCCACCTAGGCCCCGCCTCCTGAGTGTCAGCCACCTCCCAAGAGCCCACCCAATTTTGAACCCATCAATGGATTCATCCACTGATGAGGCCAGAGCTCTTCTGATCCAATCAGCTTCCAAAGGCCCCACCCCCAAACACACTGCAGTGGGGACCGAGGCTTTAACATGTGAGCTTTTGGGGGACATTCCAGATCCAAATCATAACAAATGTCTTCTGGTCTCTGACCCTCCTTCCAGTTTTCCTTCATTCTTTCATTTTTTTCCCCAATCAATGTTTGTTGAGCACCTACTAGGTGCCAGCTCTGCCGGAGGCACTGGGAGTCAGCGGTGAGCTGAGTGTCTGAGTCCTGGACAGTGCAGGCTGACCTGCTCCTGCAGGGGACAGACCAGAGCTAAGTAGTAGAGATGTGACGGAGGTAACTCCAACTGCTGGGGAGACCAAGCAAAGGAAGGACAGAGGGCAGTGGCAGAGGTCCTGGCATGGGCTCTTGGGAGAGATGGGCAGGAAAGGCCTCTGGGGCGGTGATGGAAAAGAGCCAGCCATGGCGGGTTCTGCAGGAAGGGCATTCCCAGCAAAGGCATCTGCACCCAAGGTGGGCATGGGCTGGCTATGTCTGAAGAGCAGAAGGGAGACTATAGGGGGTAGGACGGAACAGGGGAGATGTCAAAACAGCCAGGAGTAGGAGAGAAGCTAGAGACAGAGTGGGGCAGGATACTAGGGCCCTTGGCTTTATTCTCAACATAATGGTCAGCCACTGGCCACTGAGGATTTGGGCCAGGCAATCAGACATACATATTTTTTTCTCCAGTACTAAGGGGTTGAACCCAGGACCTTGCACATACTTTGCAAGTGCTTCACCATTGGGCTGCACTCCCAGCCCTCTTTTTACTCTTTATCTTGAGACAGGGTCTTGCTAAATTACTCAGGCTGCCTTTGGCCTTGAACCTGTGATCCTCCTGCCTTGGTCCCTCGAGTTGCTGTGACTCCAGTCGTGCGCCACCACGCATGACTGGCTGATTAGACTCCTTTCAAAGCTGGCTTTCTGCTGCCAGGCACAGGGAGGGGCTGAGGCAAGGCAGGCAGACTGCGGCATGAAGACCAAGGGCTGCTATATCTGCAAGGGGGGGGCAAGCTCCTGATGCGGCAGTGAAGCCCCCTCCCCGCACCTCAGGGGGCTGAGGCAGAATCTTCTGGGGTGGCCCCGTCTGCCTCTCTGGGTACCACCTGAGGTCAGGGAGCAGCTCCAGGCAGGACAGGGGTTCTGTAGTCTTTGGGGGCACAGAAAGGCCTTGGGGAGCTTTGATCCACCTTCCAGCCTGCGCAGGGAGCCAGTGCCACCTGTCTGAAGCATCACTGCACTGCAGATGTAGCCTGAGATTCAGGCGAGGGGTGGAAAGCACTTTTTTCTACTAGTAAAACCAACTGGGGTAGAATAGGAACCCACAGTGTGAAAGATACAAAGAAGCGATTTCACCTTTGCAGTCAGCAGAATGGATGGGCTCTCTGGTGTCCCCCAAACTGTCCTTAGGGTGTAAAAAGGGAACATGAAGGATGGAAAAGGAGGACAAGAGATGAAAGGGAAGCAAGAGAGGCCCAGGGAGCCAAAGAGAAGCAAGAGAGGGACACAGCACTGCTGTGAGATTTCCCTAAACGTCTGCTGTTCCCCTCTCCCTCCAACCCCTCTAAGGTCCCTCCAGCTGAGCACCCCTAGAGCAAGGTCCTTTCGCCTCCAGTAGCCCCTGGCAGGCTTTGCTGGCAGACACGGCTGGCTCTTTTCAAACAGCCCCATGGAGAGGGCATTTTCTCTTCCATTCCCAGGATATGAGCCACACTAAGGACTGCTAGGCGTTGCTGCTCGTTGTATTTTTCTCCAGGCAGAGCCCGGATGCAGGTTTTGCAGGGCGAGTTATTTACACGGAGGACAGATCAAGCCAGCTCCTGACCACCGGGGACAGGCAAGGGGCTGGGCAGGCAGGGGAGGCAGCCGCGGCGGGGTGCCGGCTGGTGGCCGGCTAACCTTTCACTGGTGGGCGCGGAGTGAGGCCGGGGCCTCTTGGCCACGTGGCAGGTGTCCTTCCTGCGGTGTGGCTGGCGTCGTCCCCGGCCAGGGCCGTGCTCAGGAGCGGCCTGTCCCCCGGGGTCTGCCATGATGGATGGCAGTAGCGTCAAGCCGCAGGTGGCAGGCAGGGCGGGGCTGTCCCCGGGGCTCAGTTGTTGTCCCTGGTGTCGGAGGAAGCGCTTCCAAACAGGATGTCGCTGTCCTGGGACACGCCGCTGAGCTGCGACTTGGTCTTGATGAGGAACTGCGCCCTGCGGAACATGACCCGCTCCTGCTCCTGCTTGAGCTCCAGGTAGGAGCGGGAGAAGGTGTGGAAGATGGAGGTCACCGGGAAGGCCATCAGCAGGATCCCGCTGAGGATGCTGCTCAGCGCCACCACCTGGCCGGGCGTGCTGCGGGGCACCATGTCGCCGTAGCCCACCGTGGTCATGGTGATGACGGCCCACCAGTAGCAGGCGGGGATGCTGGTGAACTCAGGGCTGTCGGCCATTTCGTTCTCGATGACGTAGAGCAGAGGGGCGAAGAGGGCGATGGCCACGCACAGGAAGAGCAGCAGCAGCCCGAACTCGCGCGTGCAGCGGCGGGCCGTGAGCCCCAGCGTCTGCAGCCCCAGCGAGTGGCGCGCCAGGCGCATCACGTAGAGGATGCGCAGCGCCCGCAGCACGCGCAGCACCAGCCCCACCTTGTCCAGGTAGCTGTTGCCCGCGCCGGGCTTGCGGCGGCCCGACGACGCGGCGCCGTCCACCAGCAGCGTGACGTAGTAGGGCAGGATGGCCACCAGGTCGATGAGCGTCAGCGGGCTCCGCAGGAAAGTGAACTTGCTGGGCGCCTGGATGAACCGCAGGAGGAACTCCAGGGAGAACCAGCCCACGCACACCGACTCCACGATGAAGACGTTGTGGCACATCTGGGAGCAATGGCCCTGCGCGAGAGGGGCGGGTCAGGGGGGCCACCAGCCCGTGAGCAGAGAAGCTCCTCCCTGGGCCACTGGGTAGGAGGCGGCCTGGGCCCCGCCCACCGGCTCTCCAGTTACGCACGTTCCCCAGCCTAGGGTGTTAAGCACCGTCTCTATGCTGCAGGCCCCTAGCACCATCTTTCCAGCCCAGACCTTGGCCTGGATTTGCAGATCCCTCCACCACCTGCCCTCCTATCTGTCACTGCTAGGGTGTCTGAACCTCATTGAGGTCCAAAACTGGGCTCTTGTTTTCTCCTGCCCCCTGCCCGCCTGCCGTTCCCTTCCTTAGCAATTGGCAACCCTATTCTTCCTGCTGCTTGGAACAGGCGACCCAGCCTCATCCTCCCCATTGCTACGCCTTCCTTATCACCCTCAGGACGCTTCAGTGTCTGTGTAAAACAATGCCAGATTCACACCACCCCTCTCTGTGTCCCAGGTGCCCCATCTGGTTCAGCCACCGTCCCTCCTCAGCTGGACAGTTGCCGTCACCTCCTCCCTGGGCTCTTTCATCCCAGAGTTCATTTTCCACGCATAGACCCAGGGATCCTGAGAATACCAGTAGGATCCTGTCCTTCCTGTGCTCAGCCCCTTCCAGGGCTCAGAGGACAGCAGGATCCCTCCCCACCAAGGATGAACAGGGCCACCTGTCTGCCCATCACCTCTGACTTCCTTGCTCCCTTTCCGTGCCTCACTCACCTGCTCCATGCTACAGGCCTCCTGGTATTCCCCCAACACCCCAGCTCCGCTCAGCCTGTGACTTTATTTATTTATTCATTTATCTATCTATATTTATTTATGGTACTAGGAGTTTAACCCAGGGCTTTGTTCATACTTTGCCAGTGCTCTGTCACTGAGCTGCACCCCCAGCCCCCTTTTTTATTTTTTGTCTTGAGCCAGGGTCTCGCTAAATTCTGCAGGCTGTCTCAACTGGTGATTCTTCTGCCTCTGTCTCCGGAGCCACTGGGATCACAGGCATACACCACCAGGCGCAGCTCAGCCTGTGACTTGCTGCCTCCTCTGCTAGATCTCTCCTCCCCCAACGTCCACCTTGCTCTTCCCTTCCCTTCCTCCAGCTCTTTGCCTCCAGCACCAACATGTCAGGGAGACCTTCTGTGGCCCCCGTTTGGGAATCCTTCCCTTTACCCTGCTCTTTGCTGACAGCATCCATAATCTTTTCATAGGCTGAGCATGTTTACTGCCCCTTGCCCTAGCCAGCAAGAGCCCCACAGGGCGAAGCAGTCCCATGTGCTGTTAACTGTTTGGACCCCAGTGCCCAGAAAAGCCCAGCATGTGGCAGGAGTTTAATACACGGTCATTACAGGAATGGATGGGGAAGGCTTGGACTGGAGGTTAGGTGGGGTGGAAACTCATCTGTTAGAGGCCAGACAGGCAAAGGAAGAGGGGGCCCGGTAGATTGCCCCCTATCTCTGTCCTGGAGGAATTCAGGCTGAGGTTGCCTCCCTGAAGCTTTCAAGAGAAACTGGAAATCTGCAGTTTTATGTGAAATCCCCTGGTGATACCCTTGGCTAAACAGATAAAATGTTGATTTAAGTGCCTGCCGGCGGTAATGCGGTACCAGGAAAATTCTCTACGGCCCATGACACCTGGGCCCCAGCCTATCCCCTGGCCTGCAGTGTAACTGGATGACAGATAGCCCTCAGTGGATTTGGGTCCTATCCTCTAAGGGGCCTTTGGCAGAGAGGAAAGGCACAAATGTCCCCACAGGCTCTCAGGCACAGCTGGGTTCTCCAAGTCCTCCCAATAGGTCTCCTCTAGGAACCTGCCCTACCTAGGCTAGAGCTGTGAGTGAACTCAGGGGGGCTTCGAGGCCCCAGACCTCTGTGGGGAGGAGGAGCCCTCCTGGGGTGTGTCCGCTCTGAGGAGCCACAGCTGCCCATGTGCCTCTTGAATGGGCTCCCCTGTGGTGTGCCCTATACCCACTGTCCTGGGCTGCTCCCTACCTTACCTTCCATAGATTGAAAGTTCAAAAGCCTTGTCCTCATCACGTAGCCTCCCTGAAGTGCTTGGGAATGGGCAGGTGAATGTGTGCAGAAGGAGCAAGTGACACGGGCAGTTCTGCTGGCCTCCTGAGTGAGGCTGGGGGACTTCACTGAATCATGAAAACAGCCACGGATTATTAAAAACAAACAGGCCAGGGGTGGCAGTGCATGCCTGTCATCCCAGTGAAAGTGGGAGGACAGCAAGGTCGAGGCCAGATACAGCCTTCAAGGCCCTGTCTCAAGATGCAAAAATTAAAAACGGGCTGGGGGTGCAGCTCAGTGGTGGAGCACTTGAAAAAGAATGTGTGAGGCCCTGGGTTCAGCATCCCAGGCCTGTAAAATCAATCAATCAATTCAACAAACCCACCAACCAACAATATATCAGGGCTGGGAGCCGAGTGCTTGCCTAGCATGTGCAAGACTCTGGCTTCCATTCCCAGTGTTCTGCAAGCAAACAAAACAAAACAAAACAAAAACGACAACAACAAAAAAACCCTCAACCAAATAAAAAAAACAACAACAACACAAACACAAACAAAACAAAACAAAACAAAAACAAAAACTAACCCAAAGTAGCAGTATCAGAAGTTGAATAAAGAGGCCTTATTGCTATTTTTGCCTGCAGCCGTAGCACTGTGGCTTCCAATCCCATCAGATCTTAGAAGCTAAGCACAGTCGGGTCTGGTTAGTACCTGGATGGGAGACCACCTGGGAACATCAGATACTATAGGCTTGGGAGAAGGACCCAGCAACCCACTCCCAAAAATCAATCCTCCATCGAAAACCCTATGAATAGCAGAGATGCACTAACAATAGTGTTTCGCCTGTTGTACATAAGGTCGCTATGAGTTGGACATCGACTTAACGGCACCTAACAAAAACATTACTACTTTCCTGATAAAATTAGGATTAAAGATGGTGGCGCTGAAAAGAGATCTGTGCTAAGTGGAGAGACCTGCAGCAGGTCTGAAATAGTGAGCTCTTCCCCTCTCTCCCTGCAGGCATCTGCACATGCTTGTATTTCTGTGTGCCAACCTGCACACTCATCTGTGCCAAGCTCTGCTCCAACTCCTTCACATGGACTCAGTCACTGAATTCTCACAACCCTGTTCACAGCCTTCCTGGACAGATGGGGAAACTGAGGCATAGAGAGGTTTGGGAACAGCCAGAGCGGATGAAATGGGACTCGAATTCAGCCCTTCTGGCTGGGGTCCTGCCCTCTTCCCCACCACTTCCCAGCTTACCGAAAGTCAGTTTTGTGGGATGAGTGGTTTCTTCACATCCTTTTTAAAAATTCAAGGTGCCAAAAAAAAAAAAAAAAAAAGCCACCAATCTTCTGTGAGTTATAAATACAGCAGCTCCTGCCACTTTCTCCCTTGTATGTGCCTGTGGGAACCCCTCACATGGCCAGCACTTCTAGAGGGATCCCCCGAGTGCCTACAAAGCAATCAATCAACTCAGTCCATGCAGGGGCTGCAGGCGGGGCTCAGGAGAAGCCTGCTGGTGTGACGTTTATGCCCAGTTCATACCAGCACACCTAGTTCTCCAATGCCTATACAGTTTGTCTTTCTGATTTCTCTGGAAACTTCTCCCAGAACCTTCCTGGGTAGAGCAGGGGTCACCGCCCGAAGGCCTAGGGGTCTCACACATAAGGAGACCAACCTGGCGAGAACATCCAACGTGCACACAGCTCCCACCAAGAACTACCATGTGGGATTGCAGTCTGGGGGAGGGGTGGCAGAGGAACCCCACCCCCTTTTTTCTTTTTTTTTTTTTCAGTACTGGAGGTTGAACCCAGGGCCTCGTGCCTGCATGCTTTGCAAATGCTGGACTACTGAGCTGCACCCCCAGCCCATTTCTTTTACTTTTTTGAGACAGGGTCTCGCTGAATTATATAGACTGCCTCTGGTCTCGAACTTGCAATCCTTCCGCCTCCGCCTCCTGAGCCACTGGGATTACAGGCGTGTGCCACAGCACCTGGCTGAGCACACATTTTTATGTGGAAAACACATAATATCTAAATGTTGGCAATGAACTCAAATTTTGGAGAAGAGCCATGTGGGCCAGTCGCATAATTTTGTCGCGGGTCCCCGGGCTGCCATGGGCGATGCACAGGTCCATGTTCAAGAACCCAGACTGTGGGTTCAATCAACCTGGGCTGCCTGCCCCAGTGCACCCACCCACCAGGTGGGTGTGAAGACACTTCCCTTCAAGATTACTGGAGGACTTGCCGAGAAGATGAGAGGTGGGCAGAGCTACAGCCAAGCTCTGGGCTCCTAGGACTGCTGGGTACGTGGGAGCTGGGTATGTGGGGGTCAGGCCTGGGAGGGAATGTCTTATGTGCAGTTACTTTTCTTCTCTTTTTCTTTTTTTGGTGGTACTTAGGGGTTGAACCCAGGGCCTTGCACATACTTTGCAAGCATTCTACCATTGGGCTGCAACTGCAGCCCTTTTTTTTTTTATCTTGAGTCAGGGTCTCACTAAGTTCCACAGGCTGCCTCTGGCCTCAAATTTGTGATCCTCCTGCCTCAGCCTCCTGAGTTGCTGGGATTACAGGCATGTGTGACTGTAGCCAGCTCAATCTCTTATTTAACACCAAGACATTGGGGGACTTGCCCATACACTCATACCTATGGATAAAAATTATTTTCAAGACCCAGGAACTGTGTCTGGGATACTATTATGCAAGGGGATTAGGAAGGCTGAGGGATGACTCAGGTTGGTGAGATGAATTTTGATGGTATATATGATATGCTTAGCTCATGGCCAGGCACATTGTGAATCATATGGTCCATGCTGTCAGCCGCTCACGCATTCCCTAACAGAGGTTGAGTGTCTGCTTTGTGCTGGACATGGTTATAGGTACTGTGGGAAGAGAGGGTTGGGGACATAAAAACCAGGACAGTCACGGCTGTTGACTCTGTGGCACTCTTACACATTAAGGGAGGCAGACAATACCCATGCAAACACAATGGGACTGGCGATGCTATTCAGGGAGCATGCAGTCAGGGAAGGCCTCCTGGAGGAGGTGACGATGGCAGCGGAAGGACCTGGAGAGTGATCCAGCAGTCTGCTTTGTGTCCAATCTTCAGAGACCCTTCCCTCTCTGAAGCCCAGGGTCTTACCTGCTCCTCCTCCTCCCTCAGGCTGGGCAAGGTGCTAACAGACAGGTTGACCGCGGTGACGGTGACAAAGAGCACCGACAGGCAGGCAAACACCTTGCCGGGCAGCCCCGAGTGTGGCCTCTCCACCATATCACGCAGTCTCCGCATGCAGCGGCCCAGGCGGCCCTCGCCGGCAGCCGGGCCCTCGCTGTCGCCGCCGTCGCTGTCCAGTGCCTCCTCCTCCTCCCGCTCCACCATCTCGGCGAACTCCTCGATCTTCTGCAGGTAGCGGCGCTTGCAGCAGCCGTCCAGGTGGTCCTCGGCGATGCCCCAGTACAGCAGTTCCTCCTGGAAGGACAGGGCGCACATCTCCCGCAGCAGCCGCAGCTTGCCCGCCCGCAGGAAGGTGAGGATGGTGCCGAAGGCTCCCGGGTTGCGGTCGAAGAAGAACTCGTTGCAGGTCACGTCGTAGTCGTCACACACGCTGAGGATGTCGTCAAAGTTGGTGCAGGCCTTGAGCTGGCCCAGCCGCGTCAGCGGGAACTCGTCCAGCGTGGTCCAGGGCAGCGAGTACTTGATGCCGCCCACGTTGATGATGATCTGCCGCCGCCGGTCCCCTGGCGGGCTGCCCTGGCGGGGGTCATCCTGGGGCCGCAGCCGCTGCGCCCTGCGGTAGAACGCGCCCTTGATGGCCTGGCGCTGCGGGAAGAAAGCGGGGTGGAAGGAGGCGTCCGAGGCGCAGCTCAGGGCGCTGTAGTTGTAGTCGGAGTTCTCTCCCGGTAACAGGGTCATTTTGGGCCTTTACATCCCTCTCGGGCCTGGGGGGACAGGGAAGGAGAGAGCCTCAGTGACCCCCGAGTCTCGGCCGAGCCTCCCCTTGCTGTGGACTCCGCAGACCTCCCCGCTGCAGACCCACGGCTGTGGCCCCCGGGGGGAAACTCTGGCCTACAGGGTCAAGGGATCAGCACGCAGGGGCTCCCAGAGGTCACTAGGGTTGATGAGGGCCAGAGGGGTGGCCAAGATGGGGTTAGGGTGCAAACAGGAGGAAGAGACACTGTCTCCTCTGGGGAAGCTTCCGGAAGAAGCTGGAAATCTGCAATTCCACAGCCCCACCCCCAAGGCTGGCCACCTGCTCCTAGAATTCCAGCATCAATATGTATCTGTGGTCTAAGGCACCCGGTATATGGGACTTTGTTACTAAGACAGTCACTGAATAGAACAGCATCGTCTAGCCTCTCCTAATGTTAACATGCTTCTGAGCCCACCCGACTGGTGTTGGAAGAACGTACTGGGTGCCACTGTGTGCAGCCAGCAGCACCCACAGTCAGATGTGGTCCCTGAGCCCAAAAGCCAATGACCCAGTGGACAGTCAGGGAAATCTGTGCTGTTATTTACTTAACACTTTATTTTAAACGAACCTAACTTTTTGGGCCTGCAGTTGTAGCCCTGTAGCATCCGATGCCATCAGATCTTGGAAGGTAAGCAGGGTCGGGCCTGGTTAGTCCTTGGATGGGAGACCACATGGGAACACCAGCTGCTGTAGGCCTGGGAGGAGGACCCAGCAACCCACTCCCCAAAATCAATCCGCCATTGAAAGCCCGATGAACAGCAGAGAAGCACTGACAATAATGTTTCTCCTGTTGTATGTAGGATCACTATGAGTCGGACACCAACTCGACGGCACCTAACAAAAACTTTTTTGGGGAACTTATTTTGCTTAAAAAGGTGGTTTAGTATAGACCAGTAGTTCTCATCCAGGGCTCACTGTGTTCCCCAGGGAACGTATGGCAATTCTGATTATTACTGAAGGCATTTTAAATTGTCATGACTGGGAAGGGCTACTGACGTCTAGTAGGTAGAGGCCAGGGATGCTGCTAAGTACCTACAAGGCACACAATGGCTCCTACAACGTGGGATTCTTTGGCCCCAAATATTCAGAATGCTGAAGTGGAAAAGTCCAGGTATTGGGGTTATACACATAGACTTTGGAGACACACAGCCTGGCTGAGTTACTCAAATCTGATCGGTTTCAATTTCCTCATCCATGAAATGGGTACAACCATGTGACCCACTCCATAGGATTACCAAGAAGACAAAGTGAATCATGTACGTGTAAGCACTTAACAGTGCTTGGCACAAAGTAGGTACTCACTAATTGTTGTTTACCATTGCTATTATATTAACTGGCCTTCCTTGTAGGTATATGGATGTTATCCTATCACTGACAAAGATAGGGAAGATTTTTACTAGCTCCTGCAATCTGAAATAGATCAAACATGCAATCAGGATGTACTGATCATTACTGGTGACTGGAATGCAAAATTTGGAAACAAAGAAGAAAGCTCAGTAGTTGGTAAATATGGCTTTGGTTACAGAAATGATGCTGGAAATTGCATGGTAGAATTTTGTCAGACCAATGACCTTTTCAATGTAAATACTTTTTTTTTTTTTCACCAACAGAAACAGTGATTATACACAAAGAAGTCACGGGACAGAACATACACGGGAACCAAACTGACTACATTTATGGAAAGAGATGATGAAAAGCTCAACATCGAAAGTCAGAACAAGACCAGGTGCTGATTGTGGATCAGACCATCAAACTGGATCAGACCAGTTTGAACCTCATCAAACTGGATCAGACCAGTTTGAACCTGTTCATATGCAGGTTCAAACTGAAACTGGAGAAAATTAGAACAAATGTATAAGAGTCAAGGTTTGACCCTGAGTACATTCCACCTGAGTTCAAAGACCACCTCAAGAACAGGTTTGACATGTTAGACACTAATGATCAAAGACCAGATGAGCAGTGGCACGACAATAATACATCATTCATGAGGAAAGCAAAAGGTTATTAAAGACAGGAAAAAAAGAAAAAAACAAATTACATGTCAAAAGAGTCTCTGAAACTTGCCCTTGAACATTGAGCAGCTAAAGTAAAAGGAATATATGATGAAGTTAAGGAACTAAAAAGAAGATATCAAAGGGTAGCTTGAGAAAACAAAATCAAGTATTATAATGACATGTGCAAAGAGCTGGAGATAGAAAACCAAAAGGGAGGAACATGCTGTTTTTCCTCAAGCTTAAATAACTGAAGAAAAAAATTCAAGTTTCAAGTGGCAATAGTGACGGATTCTACTGGGAAAATATTAAATGACACAGGAACATCAAAAGAAGATGGAAGGAATACATAGTCATTATACAAAAAAGAACTGGTGGATGACCAACCATTTCAAGAGGGTTGCATACGATCAGGAACCAATGATACTGAAGGAAGACATGGAATCTGCCTTGAAGGAATTGGTGAAATAAAAGACCCCAGGAGTTGATGGAATACCAATTGAGATGTTTCAACAAATAGATGCAGCACTGGAGGTGCTTACTTGTTTATGCCAAGATATTTGGAAGACAGCTACCTGCCCAACTGATCAGAAGAGATATACATTTGTGCCTATTCCCAAGAAAGAGGATCCAATGGAATGTAGAAACTATAGAATGATATGATTAATATCACATGCAAACAAAATTTTGCTAGCAATCATTCAACAGTGACTGTAGCAGCATATAGACAGGGAACTGCTGGGAAATCAAGCTGGATTCAGAAGAGGGCGTGGAACTAGGGACATCATTGCTAATGTCAGATAGATATTAGCTGAAAGCAGAGAATACCAAAAAATGCCTATGCTTTATCTACTAGGCAAAGGCATTTGATTGTGTGGATCATAACAAATTATTGATAACACTGTGAAGAATGGGAGTACCAGAGAACCTGGTTGTAGTCATGAAGAATCTGTAAATGGATGAGGAGGCATTCATTTGAACAGAACAAGGAAACACTGCCTGATTTAAAGTCAAGAAAAGTGTGCATCGGGCTGTATCCTTTCACTGTACCTCTTTAATCTCTAAGCTGAGCAAATAATCCGAGAAGCTGGACTATATGAAGAAGAATGAGGCATCAGGATTGGAGGAAGACTCATTAACAACCTGCGTTATGCAGATGACACAACTTTGCTTACTGAAAGTAAAGAGGATTTGAAATATTTACTGATGAAGATCAAAGAACACAGCCTTCAGTATGGATTGTGCCTCAACATCAACAAAACAAAAATCCTTACAACTGGGTCAGTAAGCAACTTCATGATAAATGGAGAAAAGACTGAGGTTGTGCAAGATTTTGCTTTATTTGGTTACAGAATCAACGCCCGTGGAAACAGCAGCCAAGAAATCAAAAGACACAGTGCATTTGGAAAAGCTGTTGCAAAAGACCTCTTTAAAGTGCTAAAAAGTAAAGATGTCACATTGAAGATGAAGGTGCACCTGACTCATGCCATAATATTTTCAGTTGCATCATGTGGTTGTAAAAGCTGGACATTGAATAAGGGAGACAGGAGAAGAATTATTCAATTATATTGAATTATGGTGCTGGAGATGAATATTGAATATACCATAGACTGCCAAAAGAACCAATTGGTCTGTCCTACAGAAGTATAAGCAGAGAGTTCCTTAGAAGCAAGGATGGCTGGACTATGTCATACATATTTTGGACATGTAGTCAGAAGGGACCGATCCCTGGAGAAAAACATCATGTTTGGGAGAGTAGCAGGTCAACAAAAAAAAGGAAAACCCTCAACTAGATGGACTGACACAGTGTCTGCAATGACAGCTTAAAAAATAAGATTCTGTGTCTGGCACAGAATCAGGGAGTGTTTTGTTCTGTTGTATGTAGGGTCACTATGAATCATACCTGACTCAATGGCACCTAACAACAACATTGCTATTAGTATTTATCTTAAATGGATACCCTGTGTTGTTTCCATAAATGGGAAATAAATACCACTTGCCATACATAAATGGCACTGGCCAAAGAAATACCTAATTATCAACACAGTGCCAAGTTTGCTCATCCCTCAGGAAAAGTCACCTGGTGGGCCCCAGGGGTGAACTGGACAGCCATGCTTGCTCCTCCAGGAAGCCTTCTTCGGTTTTTCTAGCTAAATCTCCTGTCCCCTCTCTTTACCACGGGTGCATCTATCTTCATAGCACTTACCACTCAGTTTCACAATTAGCTGTGTGCAAGCCCGGCTCCTTCATTAGACTTCTTGCTCCCTGGGGAAGGTACAGTGCCTTTACTATCTCTGAGGATGTGCTTCCTGAATGAGCACATTTCCTGTAGACGAGATGAGAGCATGGAGGCACTTCTGGGAAACTAAGGTCAAAATATCAGCTTCCTTCCCAGCCCTCAGCACTAAGGGTTTGCACTGCTAGACTGAGATTGTTTATTCATTACCAGCTCAGGGGCTGAGCTTGGTTCATTAATATTTTGTTTGGCTGGGAGAAGTTTATGAAAATCGAGAAATTTCATGTAAAAATTCACATTCCTGGCTCTTATTTAAAAATCAGAATACCTATTAACACATAGCTCAAATTCCAGCTGAGCTGAGAAATGGCTGGCCCTCTAGGCAGGGCACCCCAGTCTCTACTTCTCCCTGCTGGTCTCCTCACATCCAGTCTGCTTCCCTCACATGTGCTTCTTTCCTGACCCTCGTTGGCATTTGAGTTTGAGACCCCTGGATTATCCAACAGAGATTTACAGAATTAGGCCTAGGGACTGAAAAGGAATGAGTCTAGCCCCACATTTTTTTGGAGGCATAATCCCACTGTGTAGCCCAGGCTGGCCTCAATCTTGTGATCTTCTGGGCTCAGCCTCCCAAGTGCTGGGATTATATAGATCTGCACCACCATGCCTGACTAATACTTTGATTTTTAAAATCACCCACCCCCGGCCAGATCTCCTATAGAAGCAAATGGTACTGGCAGAGTTCATCAATTCCAAATGGCCATCCATTTTCAACACCAGAGCGTCAACAGGGGTTCAGGGGAAACACACTCTCACACACGCCTGCAGGGATGAGAAACTCATCTAGTGGGAGCCAGGGTGGGGCCCTCCCTCACAGAATCACTTTAGGAAGGCAAATCCTCACTCCTCCCTATCTCTGGGGAAAGCTGCCGTTTCACAGATCGGAGTTTGGAAAACCAGGGTGCACCTGTGTTTGAAATAAAAACGATTGGGCTTTACAGTCCTGCCAGTTTTACTACTTCACCTAAAATTGGAACCCGTGTCCTTAGGCAAAGCCTGCGGGACCCCTCGGAGGCGTGGGGACAATCCCTCTTACTTCACTGAGCACTGCTGCTTTTCAGCCCTGCTTCTTTATCCTTGCCACCAAAGACAAGACAGAAGTGACACGGTGTTTGGCAGGAATGGCATGGAAGTGAAGGAGCTTCTCTCCCCAGCCCAGAGGCTCCCACAGAGGACCCCCCCTATAATGGCCTCTTCCCTCTAGGGGGCCCCTTCCTGCCCTCCTGCTCTCTGGAAAGGACATCCCACTTCTTTCCCTCAAATCCGAGTGATTCCCTGCTGGAAAGTTTTCTGTCCCAGCAGGCTTTTTGGGCTGAGAGGCTGCGCCCCAAGGAGGGTGGTGGGCCCTCCAGGCGCTGTTCCTTCCAAGCCAGAGGCCCCCAGGAGGGCCAGGGCTGGGATTTGTTAAATGTGGAATGGGCACATTTCTCCCAGGCTGCAGGTCAGCGGACACCCAATCAGGAGGCATGGGGGACAGCTCAGCGTTGCTAGACGCCAGAGTCAAGTTCATCCGTCAAACAGGCCCCACAGCCTGTGCTTCCGGACACCCTTCCCAGAGGCCAGGTCTTTCCTTTCTCTGCCTACTCTAGGACTTAGAGGGCTGCTATGTCTTGCCTGAGGGGCTATGGGTCCCTGGCAAGGGACTGTGTTGGGGAGCTGAGGAGCAGAGCTGAGAGCTGCCATTCATTTATTCAGTCATAGGTTCCTGAACATTCTCAGTGTTGGACGCTGTGCTGTCAGGAGGCGTCAGAGAGCAGGTGTGACCTCTCCTCAGGAGTTGACATTTCGCAGCAGAGACAGTCTACAAACAAGTAAAGGGCTAACTTCAGGCGGCAGGGAGAGCTGTGATGGACCAGAGTGAGGCGACAGGTGGGGTGAGGGGCAACTGGAGCTGGAGGAGTTGGGGGGCTTTGTGAAGGGTGAGGACGTGGGGCAGAGCCTCAAGGGTGGGAAGGGGCCAGCCCTGTGAGCACCTGGCGGAGGCGTCTGCAGGTAGGGGGAACAGTAAAAGTTTGCTCCTTGACTGGAGAGCTGGCTTGGGGGGTCAAATCCAAAGTGCAGGCAGAGGGGCTGGGCAGAGGGGCTGGGCAGCGTGAGGGATGGTGAGGTGGGAGATGGGCTTGGAGGTGAGCAGGTGCCAGGTGGAGCAGCCGTAAGGTGGCACAGTGAGGATGGGGGTCTATCCTGGCAGGGGTGGGCCATGTGTGGTGCTGTGTCTGGGGTAGACTGAGAGAGTGCCAGGAGATGAGGCTGGAGGGGACGGCAGGACACCCACGGATGTGCCAGTATTGAAAATGGACTTCGGCTGGTGCAGGGGCCTGGAGGCCTGTGTGCATTTGGAATACATTTTGGAGGAAGATTCCACAGGACTTGCTGAGCAACGAGGAGGCTTGTGGCCAGAGGGGGAAAGAATTGGGGTCACTCTGGTGGTGCCATTTACTGAGGTGACAGGTAGGTGGCGCTGTGATAAGCACGAGTGAGAAGAATGGTCCCCCAAAATCCTGGCCGTGGGATGATGGACAGGGAAGGACAGTGGGCCAAATAGAGGAGAGGGCAGGGATGAGGTGTCTCACGTGGCTAGCGGTCAGACCACCAAAGCTGACCTGATCAGTGTGAGTGCTTGTGTGTGTGTGTGTGTGTGTGTGTGTGTGAGAGAGAGAGAGAGAGAGAGAGAGAGAGAGAGAGAGGGAGGAAGGGAGAGCGAGCCAGCAGCTTTGCACACAGAGGCCAGTCTAGCAGAGCTGTGGTCAAGTCTGAGGCACGAGGCTATCCTGTGCCCAGCACCTACAGCCCAGCACCCTATTGAAGCTGCACCCACATCAGCCCCAAGGGGTCAGTACAAGCGGACAGCAAGATGATGTGGCAGGCAGAATAGAGTCCCACAGATGGGCACATCCTATTCCTAGCCTCTGGAACCTGTGACTGTTATGCTATGTGGCAAGGAGGGACTCAAGTTACAGATGGAATTAAGGCTGCTCATCAGCTGACTCTGAGACAGCTTAGCTTATCTGCGTGGGCTCAATGGAACCGCCAGGGTCCTTACGTGTGGAAGACGCAGGCAGAAGAGAGTGTGTCAGAGGGACATGGCCACTGCGGGCTTTGAAGACAGAAGAGGGGCCAGGAGCCGAGGCTGGGAAGGGCAAGGTGAGGAGTCCTTAGCACCTCCAGAAAGGGCCGTGGCCTCCCCAGCCTCTGAGGTGAGCTCAGCCCGACCCACTCTGAGCCTCTGGCCTCCAGAAGGGGCAGATCATCAATCTGTCTTGTCTTACACCACTGAGTTTGTGGTAACAGGAAGCAAATGCGGGCAATGGCTGAGGAAAGCTGGCCCTCCTTCCCCGGAGACAACCTGCTGACAAGCCCACGCTGGGGAGGGGGAAGGGCCCACCAGCTTTGGAGCCAGGAGCCCTGGCTTCCAGGCAAGTTGCCCCCTGACTTCAGGCAAGTTATGCTCGACCTCTGAGACTCAGTTTCCTCACCTATCAAATGGGGATAAAAAAGCTCCTTTCTGCTGGAGTTATGGCAGGGGCAAAAGCAGGTGACATGAGTGTTGTGCCTGATACAGAGAACCCTCAATGGACACCTGCTGTATTCTTAGCTGTGAGGAGCTCTGAAGACCCCACCAGCCACGGGCGTCATCTCTTTTGGCCTGACCCACTGGGATTGCAACCCAGCATCATCTAAAATCCCAGAGCCCAGGGCTGGAAAGAGTGTGTCTGCTCAGCCCTCTGGGAAGACCACTGGGCAGTCCTGAGGGAAACAAGGGATGCTGTGTCCTGTGACCCTGGAATCCCACTCGTGGGTCTATTTCCCAGACCAGGGACCACAGGGAGTACGGGAAACATTGTCCATAATAAATGATCTGCACTCAAATCTTTGACTCTGGGTTTGTTTCTGGGGAATCAGATCTAAGGGAAGAATGAGGTATAAGAATAGTGTTCTGTGTTGCTAGTGACACTAGGAGGTCCCCAGTGTCCCTCCAAGGACTGGCTTGGGGGAGTCGTGTAGATGCAGACTGCAGAATCCTGCCCATTGCTCAGGAAGTAGAAGCAATGAATGAGACCGAGGTTTAGCAACACATTTAGGTCTTTAAAATATGGAGCCGAGAGGAAAAAACTGCATAAGTTTACAGCACTATGCTATTTATGTAAATGAACACACGCACACATTATATATTTTACAAGGGCTCGAGCACATTTAAAGATCCATTCCAACCACACGGAGGGCCCGGGGAGGGGGAACAAGCCTGGCAATTGGAATGAAGGAGGAAAATGTGTAAGGCAAGACAGCCTGTCACCTGCCAAGGAGGAAGCTTGCTGTGTGACTGACAGGTGGGCCACACAGCTCTGGGTCAGCTAGGTTCAAATACAAAAATAAAGACCACAGACCCCCCAAGTCCCTGGCAACCACTATGTGCCGGGTGCTCAGCAGGGACATGGATCCCTAGATGGCCTGGGTCTGAAAGCCAGGAATCAGCACTGTCAGGCTCCACCAGCAAGCCCTACCACATTCAGTTCCAGAGAGCAGACAGGGTGCTGCCGATGCCCGGAGACCCCCAGGGGCTGCAGGTGCCAAAGCTGCCCTCAGCCTTGGTGTGAAGCCCCCTGTATCCCTGAGGGATTGCTCAGTCTTGGACTGCTGGAATCTGCAAAGCTGTGTGGGCCCTGCCTCATTGGAGAAGTGGAAACGTCTCTGCCAGAAACATCTTGTGCATTGGGGTCGCCTTGATCCCATCCTCCTGTGTGAGTCCAGAGGCTCACGAGCACTCCCTAGGACGTTTCTTGTCCTTCCTCCTAGAAGCAAGATGGTGCTCACAGCTGTGATCAAGGAGGCCAAGCACACATTTCCAAAGAGAAACAATCATTTAAAGTGTAAGGAAGCTGGGTGTGGTGGTGCATGCTTGTAATCCCAGCACTGTGGAGGCTGAGGTAGAAGGATCGCTAGTTCGAGGCCAGCCTGGGCTACCTAGTGAGACTTTGTTTCAAAAAACAAAAACAAAAACCAACCAAAGAAAACTTGTAAGGAGTTCTGAGTGCAGCCCCACTATGAGCTCAGTGCATGACTGAGGGGTGGGGGGAAGGACCTGGGAGGTAGAACTTACGAGTGGGGAGCAGTATGGGATGAAGGTCCAAGACAGGCTTAGCTGGCCAGGGCTGCTGCTCCTGTGAAGAACTTGGCGGTGTGAGCCAGCCATCCACATCCACAGAGCCAGGCCTCTCTGAGCCTTTCCCTCCCCTATAAAGTGAGCATTAGAGCACCGCCTTGCAGGGCTGGCGAGTGCAGGTGTGCCGCAGGCTTTATTTAGCCTGATCTCCCAACCCAGGCTGGGATTTAGCTCAGTTGGTAGAGCGCTGCACTGCAGTCTCTGAGGTCATTAGTTCAATTCCCAGCACCCCAAAAATGGGAGAAGGGCCTGGCAACCCACTCCAAAGGCAATCCCGAAACAGTTAGCCATTGAAAACCCTATGAGGGTCGCTATGAGTCGGACACGACTCTGCGGCACCTAACAACAACCCAACCCAGAGCCACATTCACCAAAGTCATAAAAGGATCCCATGAACTGTCATGTGCTGATCCTGACTGCGGAGATGATACCTCTTGGGCTTCTTTCAACAAGTCGCTGGCCTCTCTGGTCTTTGCCTTTCTGGTTTTGCTTATCCTTTTGGGGGAGCTCTTGGACTCTCTTCTGAGTACAAGGGGACGCAGGGACAGCGCTAACCCAAACCGTGTTGCACACAGTGACGCTCACGTCTCCCTCAGCTGCGCACTCACAAAGTGCCAGGCACTGTGCCTAAAGGCAGGCACTATCATCAACACTCCCATTGTACAGATGAGGAAACCGAGGCTTAGGCTTAGAGAAGTAAACATGATGACTGTGATGAAGTCAGAAACCAATGAGATCTGTGGGCCAGGCCTCTTTGGTCCCTGCATTCTACCCTCTCACGGGTCACTGATTCCTCCTGGGGTCAGGAGGGCTGGCGTTTCTACCGGCTGCATTGACCCAGGGTCTGGGCATCTAGGCTTTGGGGATGGGGAAAAGTGGGCACTTAGCCTATGGCTGGGGAAACATCTTCATTCCTGTCTTCTATTGCACCAGAGCAGCACAGGAAACCCACAGAATGCCTAGTTCTGCCAAGCTCTGGGTTGCCATTGTGGCCTCTGGGGAGGAGATGTGGCAATGGAAGCAGCAGCAGGAGTGACCTGGGGCCATGAGCCAAGCAATGTAGGTGGCCTCTAGAAATGAGAGAAGGCCACCTGCAGGACTGCTTGTTTTTACTTCAGTGGGACCCCTTTTGGACTTCTGACCTCCCCAAACTCTTAAGATGAGGCTTTCCTAACGTGTGATGCTTTTGAGCCACTATGTGCGAATCTGTGGAGGTAGAAAATGAACACAATCTCCAAGGCAGCTTTCTGGGAGAAAAGCCTTTCTTTCCCAGGCGCCCCATGCTTTGGTTTCTGCTCCTCAGCTGGGCCACTCCTAACTCTGTGTGGGGGACTTGGGGACCCTTTCAGTCTCTCTCTAAGCTGCTCTTTCCTGGTTCTGTGCGTTTTGTCTCTCCCTGCTGGTGTGGCTCATCTGTCAGGATCAGGCTTCTGGCTGGGCTGACTCAGAGGCGGGTCATGCTACTTTCATCCCCAATTAAGTCGTTAGTCAGAGCAGATCCAGTCATTAGCCTGCTCAGGTCCTAGTGTACTGGACCTCAGAAAGATGCTGTGCCCGTGTGGGGAATCTGTCTGGGCCACCTGGCCATCCTCGTCATGATCTGATCAGCCCAGACCTCAGCCATGGTTGCCGGAAGCTGGGGCCCAAGGACCTGGGGGGATTAGATGCTGGCAGCTAGGCTCTTCTCCCCATCCTTGATGTGGCCCCAAATGAAAAAAAGTGCCAGAGTCTCTCCTGTAAAACAGATGGGCTGCCTCTGGAGCAACCTTGCTCTGTGGCTGGCAAAATGACACCCAGCACACGTCTGTCTTCCACCGGGAGGTGTTTGGGGTCGGCGCTAAAACACCTTTTCCATTTGCCTCTTTGTAGCCAGAAATTTGAGAATGTGGGTTTAAGTAGAGGGGCAGACTTGGGGGAGCAATGGGGACCTTGGGAAAGCAGAAAGGGGGACACCTGCTAATAGGATTCCTCCGGAGGAAGAGCAGGATTGTGCTTGCCGTCTGCCGGGGGAGGTGAAGGCGTGAGACAAAAGTCACCATAGAGTAGGGGACAATCTTAGGCACAATTCAGATACTATCTGTAGCCAATTCATTTCATGTACTAATTTTGTTCAGCAAGTACAATCTGCTAGATAATAAGAATGGCCAAAAGTGATCGAATGCTCGCTGACAGTCTCTTTCTTGCTCCTCTCTTTTTATTAATTCTATTTAGAAGGTCATTACCAGGCTCCATATTCCACCCAACGGCTCTATTTCTGGGGTAAATGAATCAACCAAGAGTGGATTCCCAGATCTCCATAGCTTTGGCAACCAGAAATACTAACTCTTTATCATCTATTAGGGAAGGGGATGTGGAGGAGGGGTAGCCAGGGCAAGATATTCTACAGGGGATCCCGGGGCTGAAGGCCTTAGTCCAGGGTTTGGGACACATCTCTTTGCTGGTCTGTTTGCCGGGGCAGCTCCCTCACCTCTAGCCAGAGCCCAGCTGTGTGTCTAGTGCAGAAAATTCAAAGCGGTGCCCAGGTCTGTCCCCATCGGGCTCCAGGATGCCCACAGCCTCGTTGTCCAGGCTTGGGAGAAGACCCAAGTTGTCTTGTTTCCAGGAAACACACAGTTCCCTGTGGCTCGGGAGTGTATCTCACAATAGAGGTCTTTCCACTGAAAAGAGCTGGCCAAAAGATGTCAGATGAGGATCATGGCCAGGGGCCCTGGCTTACCTGACTGCTCAGACACACCTTGCTCCCTCTCTGTGCTCAGAAGGTGTCTCGGCAGAGCTCCAAAGCTCAGAAGACACACAAAGCGAGCTCTGGTCCCAACAGCCTGAGAACCCTCCCCCAGAGAAAGGGGGCCTGCCCTGTCCATGTGCCCGCCCCACACCCTCAATCTCCAACAGTGCCACACTTAACTCAGAGGCTCCCCGCAGTGACTGAATGCAGTCATGGGTGGGTGGGGGGTCTGAAACCCACCCTCCTGAATAAGCCTCTACTCAGCTTCATAGAGGCAGGACCTTCCTCCCTCCTCCAGTGAATCAGACTGGTTTCTGCCCCTCCTCTTGTCCCCCTGCTCAGCAAAGGGGCTGCTCATGACTCTGTCTCCTTCTTGTCATCCATCTGGGGAACCTGGGTGCATAGCACCCCTTACGTGCTTAAGAATAGCGAGTGCCTAAGAAAATGCCTGCTGAATGGACAGCTTAGCTGACAAACCCCATTGGTGAGAGGCTGCATTCATCAGTGACATTAGATCAGCCTTTATCACCCCCACTGCTACCCTTCCTCAAAGAGCCTTTTAAAGACTTTTTCTTCCTTTCCAAGAACCAATTTACCCCTCTCCCTAGAATGAATGCATTAGATGAATTAATGTTGTGCCTATCTGCGTGGGCTGCTGTTGCTGGCCACCTCAGCAGGCTGTGACCTCCCAGGGGAGGGCTTCAGTCTGAATCCCTACTTTTCCCTAAGCTGCATGAAGGCTGACTCCATCCTGCTCAGTTCCCAGCCCATTCCTCTGTCCACAGCTCTCTCCCCAGCACCCTCTCATCAAATGTTTGCTGAATGGATGAATGAATGAATGAATGAATGTTCAGCACTTGGCTCGGTCAGCTGCCCACAGTAGGTGCTCAGGCAATCTTTGCTCAATCCCAAGAATGAAGAAATTTGTCTCTTTCCTACCCCACCCAAAGACTCCAGTCTATGCAGGTTAAACGGGCTCCAAATCGGAGCCCCTGAGGGCAGGGAGATCACCACAGATCAACACAGACTTTACCAAGTACTGGGGCGTCCAGTGAACTGCCCCGCTATCTCCGGCGCCTACTCATACAGTAGGTGCTCAATAAACTCCTTGTTGAGTTCATACTTAATGAATGACTCAATAAGGCCCACTGGTGGGGTGATCCATTCCGCGCCTACAAACAGAGTGAGTGAACGAGACAGACGTCCCTCCATCCAGAGCTTCCCCCTCCTGAGATCCATGAGGACGAGGCGGTCAGGAACCTTGGCTCACAGTCGGGATGTGCCTCCCCCCACCGCAGCTCCCACCGAGGCCACCCCGGAGGCATCTCACACTTCGCATCTCAGGAACCCCTCTGGAGGAGCCTAAGCTGGATCCGCACCGCGGCCGTGGCGCGCGCACCCCATCGCCAGCGGCGGCTGGCTGCGGGTCCTCCGTAGCCCCGGCCTCCTCCGCGGCAGGTTCCGGAGGGGGGGTCCCCGGAGGGGAGTCTGGGGCCAAGGCCCCCTGCAGCGTCCCCCACCCGGAGTTTGCCGGAGCGGGGGAGCGGGTTCCTGCCCGCGGCTCCTCGGCGTCCGGAGAGGCTGCCGCGCGCAAAGTTCCCACCTCAAGTTCCGTGGCGGCGTCCCCGCCGGGGAGTTGGCCGGGCCGCAGCGTCGACCCGGGGCCGGCGGGTCGGAGACTAGGACGCGAGAGGGGGCTGGACGACGCCGGGGCCGCCCGCTCCCCCGCCCCGGGCCGCGGCCGAAGTTCGGCCCCGGGGCCGGCTGGTCTCCCGCACTCGGACCCAGGGCCGCCCCGCCTCCGCCTCCACCTCCAGGTCCCCGCCGGGCTGCGAGTGCGCGGGGAGCGCGGAGCAGCGGCCGCCGGGGAGGAAGCCGGGCGGGAGGCGGGACGGAGGGAGGGGCCGCGCGCGGGGCGGGGATCGCGGGCGGGCGCGGGAGCGCGAGCGCGGCCCGGACGGAAGGCGCCGCGACGCGGGCCCCGCGCGCCCGGGACGCCTGCAGGGGCCGCGCCCCGGGACGGCTGGAGCGACGCGCGCGGGCCCGCGGGAGCCTTCAAGTCCCCGCGCCCTGCTGTCCTGGGCCGCCAGTGCCCTGCGGCGCGTCGGCCCCTTGGAGTGCGCGGCAGGGCGCGTGCTGTCCCCGGAGGTCCCGGCGCACGGGTGGTCGTCGGCCCCTCCCCGCACCGTCCCAGGGTCTGTGCACGCAGCGTTCTTAAGCCCCCTCCGGCTGCCCGGGGTTCACACTCTCCATGTGCTTCCACAGCCTGGGGATCCCGTGCTCCCTGTGTATGGCCGTTTCCCCCCCCCCCCCCCCCCCCCCCCCCCCGAGGTCTGGGTGCCCCATGGCCCTTGGGCCCCTCACCGCACTGCCCAGTCCTGAGGGCCCTCCATGGGGGGCAGCCCAGGAGCCACCTGCTCTACAAAACCCTGTGAGCCCCAGGGCCCAAGCACACCATATCTCACGTCTTTTCCCTGAGCTCCAAGGGCGGCGTTGCCCTTGGGCCTCTCCTGCCACAGCAGCCCCTCTTTGTCGTGTGGATTTCTTAGGGGCAGCATGTGTCAAGCAAGGTGCCCTTCCTTCTAGGTTCACGTGCCCCAGAGGACCAGTATGGTCCAGTCGCCCACCTTTCCCAGAGGACTCTGGAGCTCAGGGTGGTTCTGGCCTTTGTTAGTCCTGCACCAGGTGGGCAGACAGTGGCCTGGCACTCCTCTGCCTGGTCTTGCACAGTAGCTGAGATGTGTTTGGAGGGCTCTGTGGGAGAGGAGAAGGCACCATCCCCAGAGCCAGCTTGGTAGGGTCCCTTGAGGCACCCTCTTTCCCTCTGTCTCTCCTGCCTTTTCCCACCATCAGAGAACCAAGGAAGGATTCGCAGAAACCCTGAGATGGGGAGTTGTCACCCACTCTGGGGGCTTCACATAGAGAGTGAGGACTCACTCTGAGAGGTAAGTATTGGGTGGCTCATTCATTCAGCAAACAAGGATTTGGTGGTGGGTGGTGACAGATGGTGAGGATAGACTAGGACCTGCCCCCAAGAACTTGCCTTCTGTTGGGGCAGAGGCAAGACCAGAGACAGCTGCGGTGTGGGATTGCAGTCTGTGAGCAGGCTGTGGCAGGAGCCTGAGCAGAGGAGAGCTGCATGGTGGCGTGAGAGGCCTCATTAGATAGACGATGAGGCAGGGCCTTCTGAGGAATGACCTGGGCATTGAGCTCTGAGCACCTACTGAGAAGGAGCCCATCTTTGGAAGGTGGGAGATAGAACAGCAAAGGCAGTGGCCTGGAAGCCGAAGAGGGAGGTGTGTTTGAGGGACAGATGGGAGGCCAGTGAGGAGTGCTGGGAGGGGGGGCCCCAGGGTTGTGTGGGCTTTGGTGGTCAGGTGGCCCAGGTGACATGCCGAGAACACGGTGCATCCTTGTGTTGGGCCAGAGGACAGGTACTTCCATCTTTCTTATTTGCTCCTTGTTGACTTCCCTGCCCAGCCTCACACTCCAGCAGGTACGGCCTGTACTTGCTCCCCTCTGGCCAGCAGCTTTCCACATTGCTAGGGACATCCAGAGAAGCCTCTTGAAGAGGTGTTGGAGGGACTCAGGACAGTCCTATGGGGTAGATTTGACCATCTCAGAGTCAGACTATTGTCCTCACGAAAGACCACGGACCAGGATTTGAACCAAGGCTCTCAAAACCTTATGGTGTGTGTGCCTCTGGGCTCTCTGGACTGCCTATTAAAGCCTAGAGTCTCTCATCCAGTGGGTCTGAGGATGGGGCCCTTCCAGTAAGTTCTCTGGCTATGCTGATACCGCCCTTCTGCGGAATCACAGGTTGAGAATCATTGTTATGGAAGACTGGAACTCCAACCCCGGTGGGTCTGACTCCAGAGCCCACCTGAGCTGACAGATCCATCGAGGGGCTCAAGCCAGCTGCCCTTTGTAGGATCAAGGGGACCTTGTGGCCACTTCTAGAGAGGGGCTGGGCCTGTCAGAACACCACGTGCCTGCAGACAGAAGACCTGGCACACTGTGGGGAGCCCATTGGTGGGGACAGTGCCTCCCGTCTACCCCCACGTACACCCAGACTCACATGCTGTACTTGGGAGTTAAATTACTGCCTGATCTTATCCCTGACTGTGCTCAACCACGTCCAATAAAGTCTTTCTAGATCCTTTTAAGGAATTCCCTCTTTGCAGTTCCTCCCTCCCTGAGAGCCTCCCAGATTTCCAGCTCCTCTCTTCCTCTCTTCATTTCCCTCCCGAGGAGCATCCTTCCCGAGCTGTTGTGTGGAGATGAAAGTTGAAGGTTTCCAAAAAGACAGGGGCCCTTGAGGCTTGCTGAGCACCTACTAGGTGCCAGGTGGTTGCTAGGTGACTTTTAGATACCAGAGGCATACACTGGACCAGTAGATGAGCTCTGGTACACAGACCTGTTTTATTTGTCCTACCGGGTTACATTAAAAAAGAAAGTTAAAAAAAAAAAAAAAAAACCCAAACTAGTTGCCAACCTTTAAAAATCTAGAGATTTCACATACAGTATTTTCTTTCTAAACACCAGGACGTTTGGCTGACATACTTTACCTGGGTCATGCGCTGGTGCTAAGTTGTGGCCCCTGTTATCTGTCTCTATCGCTTGTCCCTCAGCCCACATCATGTCGTTTAAAAGTTACTGCCAGACTCCTGCAAGCCAGAGTGGATGACCTGCCGTCTTGGCACATAGTCTAGGGTCACACAGTAGATGGCAAAGCTGGATGTGAACGCAGGCCTGTCTGACCCCAAAGCCCTAGCTCACCCTGAAAAGCAAACTGCTGTGAATATTGGGGGCAGGAGGAGACGTGGCGTCGCTGGCTGAGGACATTCCTTAAAAGGGAGTTACCATCCACGGTTTTAGGACAATGTTTTCCTTCCATCCATAACTAGCTGTCAGCAGGTCAGACAGTCCTGGACTGTTTTTCCAAGGTGGGAGGGGTTTTTCACTGCTGTCCAATTGTTAATTTAAAATCCATCCTCCCTTGAGATGAAAGGCCTTATATTTGATTAGATTTAGGGGGCGCCAGGGAAGAAGGGGTGAGACTGGCCTTGCTCAGAGTTAGCTGTCCTGGCAGGGGAGCTCGATGGGCATGCGGGGTGCTCCTTGTAAGGAAAATGCTGGTCTCAGAGTTTCCAGGGTAAGAGGGGAGACAGGGGGCACGTTTTCCTACTCTCTTTCCCAAGAGCCTCTGCCTCCTTTCTGTGCCTCTGGCCCCGAGCCCTGTCCTGCGGTTATCTTCCCATGGATTTCCAACATGACCCAGGACCCAGTCGATTCTCACTTAGGGATTCCTGGTTCAGGCTGGGATCGGGATGCTGTAGGTGAGGATGAGGCACTCAATGGCATGTCTTTATTTGATCTTTCCTTTAAATTTTGATATTTTGCCCATCATGGAATTTTTGGTACTAATTTCAATTTTTAAATGCTATTGTGTCAAAATGTTCTAGGTCTTTGTTACCGAGCTTTTTGGTTGTCCCTTAAAGTTTGTACCCAGGCTGCTTTCCTCCAGTTCCAGCCCTGCTTCAGGGGTTTTCAAAGAAAGCTCTGGCCTGGGAGTGAGGAGACCTGGGTTCTGGTTTACCTTATGCCCTTCAACCAGCTGTGTGACAGGGTTTAGTCTTCATGGTACTCTGAGCAGCTCAGCCCAGGGAAGGGGGAGCCTTGACTCTAGTTCTAGAATGATCGAAGACATTCTCTAGAGTTCTGACAGGTGGGGCATTGGATGCCTTTCCTGGGGGTTTGGAGCCATTTTAGGCCTTGCTGGCCCTAGCCATTGTCACTCATTGTCCTTTTCTCTTCTTTTTTCATTTTTCTTTTCTTCTTGTGGTACTTGGGGGTTGAACCCAGCCTTGCACATACTTTGCAAGCTCTCCACCACTGATCTGCACCCCCAGCTCGTTTTTTATTGTGTTTATCTTGAGACAGGGTCTCGCTAAGTTACACAGGCTGCTTCTGGCCTCCAACTTGCAATCCTCCTGCTTCTGCCTCTCACATTCCTGGGATTATAGGTGTGCACCACCATGCTCAGACACTCACTGCCTTTTTCTGGCATGCCAGGCAAGGCGTTCTTCAGAGCAGACATCGAGTCTTCCTGGCTGCTGTGTGCAATGAGCTTTGATCCCCGTCCTGGGAAACATTCAGTTTGGGAAGTGTGGTAAGCACCCTGTTCTCTGATGTCCTGCTTTCTGTTCTTTGGTTTCATTCACTGGATCATCTGACAGACATTCTTTATGTACCTTGGACGTGCCAAACCGGGGACAAGCACTTGCGATACCACAGATCCATCTCCAGCCCCTGGGGGCAGCGACAGGCTATTGCAGGAGACTGGGGGACAGCAGGGGAGGAGATCCACGTGCTGGGTGCAGTCTGCGTGGTGGGGGCCTTTCAGGGAGGAGGCGTCCATGCCTACAGCACTGTGCTCTGCCTTTCCCAGTGCTGTCTCCAGATGCCATCAGCCTGAGCAGCCTGTCACCTTCCTACCAGCCTCCTCCAGAGAGTGCTGCTGTGTTGTGTTTGGCTCTGCACTCTCAGGGCACAGCTGGGAGTTAAAGCCCTCAGATCCTTGTCACTGCCTGGGTATTGCCGTTTGCTCCTGGGTTCTCCCATTTGGAAACCCACCTCCTGCATCAGCTCTCCAGCGGCTCCAGCCCTGGGGCACCCTCCCACTCCTCCTAAGCCTGTAAGACCTCGCAGCCACTCAC
The DNA here is from genome assembly GCA_007922755.1 of Pedetes capensis. Classification (NCBI taxonomy): domain Eukaryota; kingdom Metazoa; phylum Chordata; class Mammalia; order Rodentia; family Pedetidae; genus Pedetes; species Pedetes capensis. The sequence goes on from VMDO01006460.1 coordinate 84,225, forward strand.
CCAGCTCAAAGATCTATGCAGAGCTGCTCTGGCTTCAGCCTAGCCAAGAGGCTCTGGTTCCTGCAGAGTTGGGGCACTTGCCTTGTAGTCAGTGATAGCTGGCGAGGCTGTCAGCTCAACTCAGGGGGTGCGCACAGACTGCCGTGGTTTGAATATGGTGTGTCCCCTCCAAAAACTCAGGTTGAAACTTAATCTCTCTTGTGAGGTGTTAAGAAACTTCACGGGATGATGGTGTTTAGAGGCAGAGCCTTTGGGAGGTGGTTAGGCTCAAATAGGTCATCAAACACGTGTGACTTTGTAAGGGACGGAGAGAGCCCGGCACACACCTGCAGGCTCAGCTCAGCCACAGGACTCTGCCAGCCAGAGGCCCCCAAAGGCTGCAGCCCCTCAACCTTGGATCAGCACAGTAAGCCCAAATAAACCTCCTTCCTTTAAAAACATATCCAGGCTGTGGGATTATGTTATCAGCCACAGAAAATGAACTAAGATGCAGATGCATCTTGCTAGGACTTGCATGTTTCAAAAATAATGGCTTGTGTTCCCATCTTTAAACTTCCGGGCGATTTTCACAAAAAATGTGGATTTCTGGATTCCCTTGGAAACTTAGAAGCTCTACCAGTCCTGACCCTGCATTCCTGCCTGTAAAAAATTGAGTAGAGCTGTTAGCAATGTTTCCCTCAGGTGGGGCCAGGGTTCTAGAGTTTGGCATACTCTTCACCACTCTTTAGTGCCTGTCCCAGGGCTTCCTCTAAGCATGGACTTTACCTGTCTGGCCCTGCAGGCATCTGAGATTTTAACTTCTGCTTCTGGGTTTCGGAAGAGGAAAGATAATTAGTTTATCCAAGTGCTATGCACTGGCAGACACTTCATGTGGCCCAAGGGGAGATGTGCATGGAAAAATAGTGCAGGCAGCACATGTGGGCCCTGAGGGTTGTTGGATGGGTGGAGCTGGGGAGACCCAGGCAGGAATGTGCTTACTGTGGATAGAGACAGTGTCAATGAACTCACATGGGTATTTGAACTTGGCTGGTGTCCTATGGCCTTACCTGTACATGTACAGATATCTTTAATGTGCATATAAAATATTTTTAATGTTATCTTTATTTTGGGGGGTACTGGGGGCTGAACCCAGGGCCTCATACTTGCATGCTCTGCAAGTGCTGGACCACTGAGCTGCACCCCGCAGCCCATTTTTTTACTTTTTGAGACAGGGTCTTGCTAAGTTACGCAGACTGCCCCTGGTCTCAAACTTGCGATCCTCCTGCCTCCACCTCCCGAGCTGCTGGGATTACAGACGTGAGCCACTGCATCCGGCAATGCATATAAAATATTTTTATAAAAATAAAAAGAAGCTGGGCACAGTGGCATGGCCCAGTTGTCCCCGCTCCTTGGGAGACTGAAGCAGGAGGATCATTTGAGCCTCGGAACTCCAGGTCAGCCTGAGCTACATAGTGAGACCTTGTCTCTTAAAAATAAAAACAAAAAATCTACTTTACTGAGAACCCTTACCATGTGGCAGATATTGTCCTTTGTCCTGAGGTTTTTACATTGAAGACTACCCTAGCCCTACCTGGTGGGGCTTACTTTCCCTGTTTTCAGGGCAGAGAAACAGGACACAGGTAGGTAACTTGCTCAGGGTTATGAAGCCAGAACACAAGAAACTATAGTTGCAAAGTGGGCAGAAGGACCCCGGAACCTGGGTTGCATGGCAGGACCATTTCTGTCGCTGTCACTCATTCCCCCCAAAGTCAGGGGCTCCCGCTTCTCTGCATTGTCTGTTTTCTGGGGCCTGGGATCCACCTCCCTCCTGTCTGCAGCTTCAGGCCTCAGTCTCGCTTTGGTCCAGGGCTGAAGTTGGTGGCTGGTTGATCCAGAGGCCTGTGGGAGCGTAAGCCCAGGGGAGGACTGCCTGGGGGTGGGCAGCACAAGAAAGCAGAGGTCTCATGAGCCATGGCCAGGCCCCTTCAGACAGCTGTGGTCCCCCAGCTGTCCCCAGGCATGAGCTCAGTCCCCATGTCCCCGAGTCTGAGGTCAGCACCTCGCTGCACTGCCCTGAGCCTCTGCGTTGCTGCAGTGGAAGATTTTGGTCTTCGTGCTGTTACTTTGCAGTGCGTCTGGGCTCTGTTCCCTCTTATTTCATTTTCCTCTGAAATCCTGAGCTCACCTCCTCAGGAGCTGACGGGCCCATTTATTTCTGAGGCCGCAGCAGCGGAGGGCTGCCGATGGCCACGTGGCGCACTCTGGGTCTTTGCCACCTTGTTTTGTTCCTGCAGACAGGGAGAGGAGACAGCAGAACATCTTCATTTGGCAGCTGCGAGGCTGCCAGAGCCCTGGAGCCTCAGCTCTCATCCTCTTGGCTGGAGATGCGCTTTGCTTTGTTCTGGAGGATGCTGCTTTGGTGGACTCTGCCCTTGCTCATTTGTCCTTTGCATCTCAAAATCTTAAAAAGAGTGTGGTCTGTGCTTTGCAGTTATCCTTTCACAGGCCCTGGGGCTGTCACAGTTGGAACATCTCCTGGAGACTATGTCATCAGACCTTTCCTCAGTGTTCAGATGATGGAATGAAGCCCAGAGAGGGTTAGACTGCTGTGGAGGTTTGCACCGCAGGTGACAGGCAGAGGCAGGGCTGACAGTGCCCTGGTCACTGCCTGTCCTTATGACCATGTATCAGCTGCCACCTTTAGAATCGAGGAAGCCCAAGGACCAAGGGACCTGCTGTCTCCTCACTAACCACCTGGAGGCTCTTCCACCAGCTGTGCCCAGGCACATTCCCTTTTCCCCTTCCCAGGTTGGATGTTCCTTCCTCAAAGAGGTCACCCAGACTCTGCTGTCTAAAGCATCCCTGCACCCCGCCCCCCCCAGCTGATGTTGTTGTTAGGTGCCATCGAGTTGTGTCCAACTCATAGTGACCCTGTCAGGTTTTTCAATGGCTGATTGTTTTGAGATTGCTTTGGAAGTGGACTGCCACATCCTTCTCCCATTTTTGCGGTGCTGGGAATCAAACCTTGGACCTTCAGGGACTGCAGAGCAGCACTCTACCAACTGAGCTAAATCCCAGCCCTCCCAGCTGATAGAGTCATTTTCTATTACATTCTCTAGTTGCTTGCCCTCTGAGCTCTGGTAAGTCCCTGAAATGGTCTGTTGTTGTTCAGTGCTGTGGAGTGGGGTCCACTCCCTGAGCGATCTTCTCAGGATTTTCAATGGCTGACTATTTCGAGATCGCTCTGGGAGTGGACTGCCACATCCTTCTCCTGCCTGAAATGGTCTAGCTGAGTTTAACTTACATTTCTTTCTCCTTTCTCACCAGAATTCAAGTCCCACAGGGCACGGCTTTTGTGCGTCTTTCAAAGCCCAGGAACATAAGGGATGCTCAATCCTACATAGGGAATGAGGGGAGAAACGCCCCCCCCACACACACACAGGTGGATCTCAGAGTGTCCTTAAACAAGGAAACAGTTTTCCGTAAGCAACGATACTTTTAATGCCTGTGGGGTCACTTTCACCTGCTGTGGGTAAGCTTCTTCTGCTTCTTCTTCTTTTTTTTTTTTTTGTGGGAGAAAAATCCACTCCAAGAATGCTTCAAGGGCCTGTGTGCCCCTCCCTGTTCCTGGTGCATCTAGAAGCATTTGTTGAGCTCCGTTCCTCGCTGGGCCACATGCAGGGGTTGGACGTGCCGAGAGCAGAAGCCATGTCAGCCTTGGCTCTTCTCACTCTGGCTTCTTCAAGGAAACACCATTGGCTCACATGGCCAGAGTCTAAGGAGTTGTCTCCCAGTGCCGAAGGCTGGGCTCTTATATTTTTACTTTTGAAAAGTGCTATCACTCAGACACGGTGAAATGCACTGATCATAAGTGTACGGTTCAATCAGTTCTGACAAATGCTTGCACCTGTGCCACGCATTCTCCCATTAAGATGTGCAGCACTTTCGTTATCTTGGGAAATACCCTCATGCCCCTTCCTATCAAGATCCAAGTGGTCCTTAGACCCCTTGTCCCTGGCCCAGGCACCCCTTGGGCAAGCACGGCTCCAATTTCTTTCTCTGTAGATTAGCTTTACCTCTTCTTGGAATCGCATACAGTGGAATCCCACAGAATGGGATTTCCTGGGCGTGGCTTCTTTTGCTGAGAACTTTAACGCTTACCCTTCCCATCATTCCGTGGGCCAGTCATCTGTCCCCTTCTTTGTGGAGTAGTGTTCCATCGGATGGATATATCACCCTCTGCTCTCCATTCACACATAGCTAGATGTTTAGGTTACTTCCCGTTTATGGGCTACTGTGAATAAAGGTGCCATGAACATTCTCATACAAGTCTTTTTGTGGACACACACTTGGGGTGACAGGCTGTGTGTCCTCATTCACAAGGCTGTCCTAGCTTCCTGCCCTGGAATCTTCTGTCTGTAGGTGTGGTCTCAGACCATGGCCACCCAGAGAGCAGGGTGAGGGCAAAGGCCGTTCCTGTGTGGATCGCCATGTTTAGGAGCTGGCCCATGTCACAGATCAGTGTGTGCTGAGTGGAGGGCAGGTGGAGGAAGGGATCCTTTTTGGACTGATGGCTGTTGGAAGAGAATTCTCCTCGGTATCTTGTGTTCTGCACATCTCACAAGTAGAGGTGCTAACGACTTCGCTGTAGATTGTATTTTAAAGGGTGCCCGTGGAGTGAGCAGCCTTGGAAGGCAGACGTGTTTCTGTCTCCAGAATGAAGAACAGTTATGCCTAAAAAGAGTTGAGTTCCTGAATATTACTCAGCCTCCAAAAGGACGGAAATTCTGCCACATACTATGAGACGGATGAACCTTGAAGACATCCTGCTCAGTGAAATAAACCAGACATAAAAAGACCAAGACTATGATTGCACTTCCACGAGGGACCTAGAGTCATCACGTTCACAGAGATACAAAATAGAATGGCGGATGCCAGGGCCAGGGAGCTGTTCAGTGGGTTGTTGCTGTTAGGTGCCATTGAGTCGTGTGGGACTCATAACGACACTCGTAGAGTTTTAATAGCTTATTGTTTCGGGATTGACTCAGGAGTGGACTGCCACGTCTGTCTCCCATTTTTGTGGTGCTGGGAATTGAATTTGGGACCTCAGAGACTACAGAGCGGTGCTCTACCAACTGAGCTAAATTCTAGCCCCCTGTTTAGTGGGTAGGGGGTTCTTTTTGATTATGCAAGATGAAAAAGTTCTGGAGGTCTCTTGTACAACGACATGAGTGTCCTTAATATGACTGAACTGGACACTTAGAAATAGTTAAAATGATAGTCTTATGTTATATGTTTTGCCCCCTCAAAAAAAGATTTGGGGTCCCTAAGCTCAGGGTTTATCTCATGTAATGCAACTAACTTGTGTCTTTTCACTGTCCTGTGGGAAGTGGGGCTTGGTGAACTGGTACAAAAAACTGCCGATGCTCTGGCTACTGCTATTGCACTATTGCTGCTAGTCATAATCTATTCTTTGCCTTGGACCCAAAAGTCTGGTATCTTTTGCTGGCATCCACAAAATGGTGGCAGCCTAAGTGGCTAGCTTGCAAACATCGTCAATCTCAGACCCTTCACAGTTTTTGTTTTCTCTGGGTCCTAAGGAGTTGAATCCATGGCCTTGTGCATGCTGGGCAAGTACTCTACCACTGAGCCACACCCCCAGGCCCTTTTTCATTTTTCAGTTTGAGACAGAGTCTCTGTAAATTGCACAGGTTCCTCTGGCCTCAGACTCCTGCCTCAGCCTCCGGAGTTACTGGGTTGACAGGCGTGTGCCACGGTGCCCAGCCCTTCACAGGTTTTTTTTTTTTTTTTTTTTTTCCTGTACTGGGGGGTTGAACCCAGGGCCTCACACTTGCATGCTTTGCAAGTACTGGGCCACTGAGCTGCACCCTCAGCCCTTTTTTTTTTTTTTTTTTTTTTTTTTTTTTTTTTTTTTTTACTGTTTTGAGACAGGGTCTCACTAAGTTATGCAGACTGCCTCTGGTCTCGAATTTGCGATCTTCCTGCCTCTGCCTCCCAAGCCGCTGGGATTACAGGCATGTGCCACCGCACCTGGCCCCTTCACAGTTTTTGACAGCAGAGAGCTCTGGATTTTTCTCTCACAGACATTGTGACTGCTGTTCTGTACTTATGTGGAAGTGCTTGTCCCCCTCACTCAGCTCCAAGTTCTCTTGTTCTCAGCTGGATCCCCAGGGTCTAGCACAGTGCCCGGAACATGGAAGATGCTCAGCCAATATCTGTGGAATGAATGACAGGATGAATGAATGAATGACTTCCTGCTGCCTCAGTCCCCCCATCTCTTCCCCAGGAAGGGCCTTTCTGGAGCAGATGGCCTGGCTTGCCCCCGCAGCTGTGTGGAGGCCAGCTCCTGGGGTGCCATCTCTGCTCTGTGCCAGGCTGGCTCTTATCTTCCTTGCCTTCTGCCCGGTGATACTCCTACTTCTGGGAGGGGCAAGGACCCAGTCCTCCCAGTCTGCAGGCTGTTTGCTTTTGTGGTTAAGCATCGCCCTGGCCCTCTTCAGAGGAGGAAGCAGAAGGCCACAGAGGTAAAGGCTTCATGGAACAGGCCAGGGCTTGGCTACTCCCTGTACAGCCCCAGACAGGTCTCAGTGCTACAGCTTCGGCCCTGGATGTCAGGACGGTGAGAGCTGAGCATCTCTCCAGATGGTGACAAGAGGATTGGCCTACAGTGGATCATTGAGTGCTCCACCCAGTCGTGGCTTTAGGGGGGCATCATCTTGCTGCCTGATCCCTGGGGACGCTGAGCAGCTGGCTCTGAGAAGCTCAGGACCGTGGGTGGTCTGCCGGGGTGGGCTTGGTTGCCAGGACTCCCTTGATGCTGTCTCAGATTCTGTTCACGAGTCCCTGCGTGTCTGGCCCCCACCGTCGCCCAGTTTAGCTGGGTCTCCTCTAGCGTGTTCCGAGTAGGAGTCTCTGGCAATTGCGGTGTTCTCTTTTATACCATTGTTATGGTGTATACTTTATCCTTTGCTGCCCTTGGGATCTTGGGTTTATTTTCAAGGGCTTCTTTTTGAAGTGAGAAAAAAAAATCAGAAAAGAAACTTTATCAATTTCTCCTTTCATTTCTGTGGAAACAGTTTTAATTCTCTTGCATACAATGTGGATCCCTGTGACTTAGCGAGGAAGAGTCTTATCTGGGTACAACAGGGAGAGAAAGCAACGAAAGCTGGGACTCTGATTTCATGACACGATGCGCGGTGTTTAGAAATTCTGCAATAGGCTGGGGCAGAGTTGGCGCTCCTGGGCTGATGTTTTTCTCAGCTTGTCAAGGCTTCTCAGGCCTAGTCAATGAACATTTATCAAGGACCTACTGTGGAAGGAAAATCTTTGTTGACTCATGAATGCAGGTAGCTTAAAAGACGTGCATTCTTCTCTGTGGTTGAGCTAGTAGCTCTTGGGTTTCCTTTCCTAGGGACTGGGCTGCATGACCTTTTGGGGAAAGGAAAAGTGTTAGCTGTCAGTGGTGGTAGCAGCTTTTGCATTCATTGACCGACTCATTCATTCCTCTTAAATAAACATTCATCAGGTTACCACGCCAAACCTACTGGGTCTTGGGGACATGGCTTTGACTGTAAGAGTGAAAGTCAGCATGTGAGAGAGGTAAGAAACAATTGAATAGTTATGCCTGTCATGACCAATAATGACAGACACAGGGCAGAGAAGTGAGGAGGGGTTAGCAAGCCATGGGGCCAGCTCTTTAGCGCTCAGGTGGGAAAGTGATGTCCGGGGCTAAGTCCACTTACCTGGCTCAGCAATCCCTTCAGGAAGGGCTGAGAGTCGAGTCACAGATCCTTTCTCTAGGCAGCAGGTCCCTGGCGCTCGTGTCTATTAGTGGATTTGCTGTGCTGTGCTGAGCCGGTCTCCTCCTCACTCTGCCCCTCCTGCATTGCCCACCCCATCCGGTCCACCCACCTGTGCTCTAGACCACCCCTGGCTGTTGCTCAATACACCAGCCTCCCTCTTATGTTCGGGCTTTGCGTGTGTTCCTGCTGTCTGGAAAGTTGTCTCCGAAGATGGCGCCAAGACTTGGTCATTCCTGTGTGTGCAGGTTTTGCTCAGAGGTGCCCTCCATGGGGAAGTCTTCCCAGCTATCCTATTAAACATCTCGGCAACCCTTCCCTGCTCCAAGAGCCCATCATCCTCCATCCCATTTTCTTCGTCGTGCGATTCTTCTGTCACTTGACACACTGTACATTTTGATTAGTGGTTACTACCCTTAGGTCAGAAGGGAAGAGGGGAGGGAGCAGTTACTGGAACCCAGAGGGAGAGCTCTGTCCTGGGAAGACCAGTGACCTTTGGTTGGAGGGCCCAGGCAGCCCCATGCAATCCCTCTCTTCTCCTTCCCTCCCTCTTGTCTTGCTGAGGCTCCTCAATGGCCAGGGCCAATCAGGAAATGGGGTCAAGTATGAGTTAGCCTCTGTGGACACAGAAGACAGCAGAGAAAGTGATCTCAAGGGGCCTCCAAACAGTGTCCGTGGAGCCCTAGGTTTCGGTGCCGGGGATGGTACAGGGCGTCATGCATGCTTGTTGTTGTTGTTAGGTGCCATTGAGTTGGTATCCGACTCATAGTGACCCTGTGTACAACAGGTGAAACACTATTGTCAGTACTTCTCTGCTATTCATAGGGTTTCCAATGACAGATTGGTTTTTGGGAGTGGGTTGCCAGGTCCTTCTCCCATTGACATTCTTAACCTTTGTTAAAGTCACTAAGTAATGGATGATATTAATTATTAGAAGGCTGTATCTGCATTAGTTTCTTGTGGCTACCATCAAGAAGTAGCACAAACATGATGGCATAAAATGGCAGAAATGTATTCTCTCAGCTCTGGAAGCCACAAGTTCAAAGTTACGGTGTGTGCAAGGCTACAGTCCTTCTGAAGTCTCTAGGGAAGAAGGCTTCCTTGTTATTTCTGGTTCCCAGTGGGTCCAGCATTCCTTTGCTTGTGACAGCCTCACTCTGGTCCCATCTCTGTCTCCTCGTGGGCTCCTTCTGTGTCTGTGTCCCTGTGTCCAAGTGTCCAAATCTCCCTGTCCTTTCTCCTACAGAGAACACTTGTCCAGTGTGACCTCATATTAACATGGTTACATCTGCAAAGACCCTGTTTCTAAATAAGGCCACAATCACAGGGGAGGGGGTGTATCCTTTGGGGGGACACAGTTCAAACCAGGATAAGGCCAGGTGGGCTCAATGAGCCATAGCAAAGGGGCCATGAGATCAAGCTCCTTTTTCTCTTCTGACGCCTGACCATTTTATACTCTGGGGACCTCTTTTTCTTTCTCTTTTTCTTGTCCTTAAGGTCATTTCCTTTCTCTCTTCTCATCATCTTCTAAGGCATCTCATCTTCAAAGAACTTTGTTTTACATCAGCCACAACAACAAACTGTGACTGGTCTAAGCCAAACATGTCCACACCCTGTGCTAGATACTGGCTTTCCCAGCTTCCTTTGTAGCTAGCGCCGACCATGTGACAGTTCTGGTCAGAGGGATGGAAGGGGAAAGGTGCTGGGGCCTCCTGGGAAAGAGATTGCTCCCTGGGTGAGGCATTCTAGGGAGAAGAGCTGGCTGGTGTTGATCCCCACAGCTTCCCTCCCTGAGGCACCCATCTGAAGATGTGATGTGTAGGGTTGTGCAACCATCTTCTCACCAAGAGGTAAGTCAGGAGAATTGCAGAGATGCCTGTCCTGGGCGAGCCACTGAATAGATCCCCAAGACACTTGTTAAAAAAGCCATGAATGTTCTTAGTGACCTCAGTGACCATGCTTGATACCCTTGGGCAGGTGACTTAATCTCTCCTCTGTCTTATTCTTATGTAAGGAGAGAGAAAATACTGTGGAAAGTTGAGGAGATTTAATGAGATGATATATGTGAAACATTTGGCTAAGTGCTTTGTTGTTAGGTGCTGTTGAGTCAGATCCAACTTATAGTGACCCTATGTACAATAGAATGAAACTACCCAACACTGTTCCTGTAATAAAAATTCAGTGATGCATTGCAGATGTTTCTGTCATTGTCCCTTTGAACTGAATTAATCAGGGATGATATGGTGGTTCTTATGGTAAGATTCTTCTATTGATTGATTATTTACTCAATTATCCAGCAAATATGTATTAAAGCCTGCCATGCTAAGATACTGTAAGAGTGGAGTGATTTAAAAACAATACAATTAAAGGGAAACTGTATTCTCAGAAGTTTTCTATTAGGTTCCATCAAAATTTCCTTTTAAGAGATGTAAGCTTAGTTTTCTGCATTCTGTCTTTACATTTATATTACCATTTGCCATGCCCACGCAATCACAGTGTAATACCTCTACTGTTATTAATGTAAACATTTTCTTAAAACCAATTCACCTCTTTTGGGTTAAAAAATTTACTTCAGAAAGAAACTTTATGTCACTATGGTAAGTGAAAAAACAATCTTACTTGGTGTTAGTCAGACTTTGGTCACTGTGACAGATCCCTGAGAGAAACAGTTTAGAGGAGGCAGGGTTTACTTTGGCTCCTGGTTTCTGAGGGCTCAGTCCACGGTCAGCTGCTCCATTGCTCTTAGGCCTGCGGCAAGGCAGAAGCGTTATGGCAAGAAGAGCGTGGTAGAGGAAAGCTGGTCACCTCCTGTCAGCCAGAAAGGAGAGCAGGGAGGGGAGGGGCACAGGACATGACACAGCCCCCAAGAACATGTCCCCAGAGACCTGCTTCCTTCAATGAGGCCCCACCTCTGAGAGTTTCCATTACCTCCCAATAATGCCATCAAATTATGCATCTATCCGTGGATTAGTCCATAGATTAGTCAGAGCCATTATGATCGGACCCACCGGGGACACATGAGCCTTTTCCCCAGTGCTTCCTATCCAAGCTATAACATTTGGCATAAACAAAAGTAGCCACATGTAATGCAACCTAAGAGTCTCTAAGGTTATTAAATTAAGACAATGTATTCATTATGTTGCCTGCAGCCATACCACTGTGTGGTCTGATCCTGTCAGATCTTGGAAGCTGAGAATCGGTACTGGTTAGTACTTGGATGGGAGACTACCTGGGAACACCAGGCGCTGTAGCTTGGGAGAAGGACTCAGCAACCCACTCCCAAAAGACAATCAGCCATTGAAAGCCCTTGAATAGCAGAGAAGCACTGACAATAGTGTTTCATCTGTTGTACATAGGGTTGCTATGAGTTGTACCCTGACTCAATGGCATGTAACAACAACAATTCATTGTGTACCACCTAAAGCCACATTGCACACCAATGTGAAAAAAATTTTAAGGTTTAAAAACCTCTTCAGGTTTGTAAATGCTGCAGTAGGTCTTGACAGAAGTTAGGCATAAATTAGACATATGATTATTATACCTAATTATTCCTCAATGGTTCATCATACCTAGTGGAAAATTCATATGAAATATAGTGTGGGCTTCTGGTTAAAATTCCCCCCCCTTATTAAGTTTATGCACCATTTCTCTATCATAATCCCCACGATCCTTCGTTGTGAATATAGGAATCCAATGACTTTCAGTAGTAATTTACTCTGCATTTGGCCTTTGTACTTGCTTTGCTTTTGCAGAGTGTAGACTTCTTGGAAAAGAAATATTACCGAACCAACCTATCTAGGTCCAAAGTTATAAATTGTCTTCTCATTCTTTTCTAGAACATTCTTTATGCTGCTGTTTCCTGCAAAATTCAGTACAAGACTTCAGCTCTTTTCAAATGATTGACAAAATGATCACTTCCCCTCGCACCCCTGCCCAACACACCCGGACCATTTCTAGAATGTATGTTCACTTAATTGCCCTTGAATAAACCTGAGCCGGAATTGCCCAGGCTTTTGGAAATATATCAATTTTGGATTATTTTGTGATTGGCAGCTGATGCCTTGATGGGCCTTAGGATGAACTGCTGAAAGGAATCCTCACCTTCAGTATCAGGGGTCCTGGGAAGAGGGGTTGGAAATGAGGAAGTGCTGAATCCAGGGTGGGCTATTCAGAAAAGAGCAGTGTTGGAGAGAGTTATCCTTTAAGAGTCAATGTAAACCGTTTGGGCAGGGTGGTCCTTAGGAGGGTGGAATGCCAGGCAACCTATGGAATGAAAGTTAAAGTTTGCGAATCATTTCTCCGATAAGGGGTGAATAGACTATATAAAAACCTCCTAGAATTAAACCACAAAATGTGATTTAAAATGAGCAAAGGACTTGAATAGACATTTCTCCAAAGAAGATATCCAAATGGCCAATGACACATGCAAAGATGTTAGAGAATTGCAAATCAGAACCAAAATGAGCTATCACTTCACACTTGTTAGGTGGCTACTATAAAAATAAGCAAACCTGAAATGACAAGAGCTGGCAAAGATGTGAAGAGATTGTAACCCCTTTTGCAGTGTTGGTGGGAATATAAAATGGTGCAGCTGCTGTGGAAAACTGTTGGGCAGTTCCTCAAAAAAATTCAACAGAGAATTACCACACGACATAGCAAGTCCACATGTGATCTGGGTGCAATAGCCTTCACACACAGTCCTCACTTCTCAGGAGACTCAGGCTGGAGGAGTTTGAGACCAGCCTGGGCAACATGGCTACGTCTCCTTTCAACAAACAAACAAACAGCAACAGAATTGAAAGTAAGATTCAAAACGATATTCGTACACCCATATTCTTAGCAACATTATGTACAACAGCCAAAAGGTGGACAAGGACAGATGGAAGGATAAACAAAACATGATACATACATACAGTGGAATATTATTCAGTCTTAAAAAGGAAGGGAATTCTGACAGATGCTACAAGGTGGATGAAAGTTGAGGATATTATGCTAAATCAAATAAACCAAACACAAGGGATAAATACTGTGTGATTCCATCTATTTAAGGCAGCCAGACTTACAGGGACAGAACCTGGAACGGTGAATGTCAGGGCTGGAAGGAGGAGGAATGGGGAATTGCTGATTAAGAGATACAGTTTTGGTTTTGCAATATGAAGAGACCCCCAGAGATTGGTTACACAACCATGTGAATGTGCTTAACACTCCCGAGCAGTATAAAGGGTTCAGATGGTGAGTTTTGTGTGGAGGCAACCTTGGGAGAATAAGCGACCTCCCGGTCCATGTGGGCGGGTGGAGGCTCAGGACCAGCACATCTGAAACATTGACTGTGACTCTGCTTTGTGGTTAGAGGCCAGAAGCAAGTTGGTCGCCATAGGAAAGGCAGGAAGTACGCTCAAGGCGCGTGCTCTAACCAAGCCAAGGTCAACTTGCCCTGGCAAGCACAGGGCCTTGGAGAGGACAACCTATAGGCATAGGCAGTTATGGGCCACAGGCATACCCGGTCAATGTAGTACCAACTCCAGAGCGCCCACAAACGTGGTACCCATATGAGTCCAAGGAAAGGACTTACGGACGGCTGTTAGGGAGGATGGACCACACTCCCCATGGACGAAAACACTCCTTAACAGTCTAGCCGTTAGGGTAAACACCCCGCAGGATTGGGGGGACCTAACAAGGGCAGTCCTTCCAGGGCCCACTTTCATCCAGTGGGAAGCTCTATACCAGGACGAATGTAAGCAGCAAGCAGAGAGAAATGCCTGGATGGGGGTAGACATTGGGGCGGACTGCTTGTTAGGAGAAGGACCTATATACTCAGTGGTTACAAGGCAAGCAATGGGGCCGGCACAGTCATTTGACCAAGTAAGAATATGTGTCCAGAGAGCATGGGATAGGCTACCAAGAGAAGGGGTGACACCAAGTTTAGTGTCACTCAGACAGAGGCAAAATGAACTGTTCGTGGACTTTGTTGACAGGGTCAATAAGAGTCTGGAGCATAAGGTTATTCATGAAGGTGCAAAAGCAGAATTGCTTAAACTCTTGGTATGGGATGGCATGTCCAATGACTATAGGCAAGCCTGCCAGGGCCTAAAGAATGGGACCCTGGAGGATTGGATTGTGGCCACACAGGATGTGGGTTCCACAACCCAAATCGCCACAGTCATGGCCAGAGCCTTCACTGACCAAGTGGCAGACAGCATCACTAAGGCCTTTACCGTAATTGCAGAGAGATTCAAAGACAGTTGCCTAGTTGCCTAGTTAGTGGGGGTGAGGCTCCATGGAGGGGCTCCCTTTGGAATTGAGTGGGCCCGGCAGGTGTTTCTCATGGTCCTGCATGAGTGCTCAGCCCACAGTGGCACTGCTCCGCATCTGAGTGGGAGAAAACCAGACTTGGGATCGCTTTCACGGTGGACAGCAGTTCCTCCAAGGCACCAGGGCTGACAGGCGCCGGCTCCTTTCCTTCCCAGTGCACAGCCTGCCATCCCTGTCATCCTCTGCTGACTCTGGCCCACTGTCTGCGTTTAAAAGATTTTCCTGCAAAGGGCTGGGGTGCAGCTCAGTGGTGGAGTGCTTGTCTAGCATGCACAACACCCTGCGTTCAATTCCCAGCACCACCAAAAAAAGAAAAAGGAAAGCATTTACCTGGAAGATCCCTTTGTATCTCTTTGTGCTACTAGAGCTTCCTGTGAACTTGCTGCCTGGATTATAGCAGTTGTTTCTCAGTGGCGACCCTGAACTAGAAGTGCCCCGCACCGTGCTGTTGGATCCTTTGGCCTAGATGGCAGTGCCATGAAAACTCCATTTTATGTCTGCGGTTCTCAGCATGGAGCCTGACCTCGCTCCTTGCCTTGTGTGTTTTGCCTATGGCTGCCGACTGAATGTGCTTGTGCACCATTCCCAGAGGGGCCCCTCTAGTTTGGGTTTTTGCCTTTGTCCTTGTCAGTGCTTCCTGCGGGATGACCCTCCTGCAAGGCAGGGCTCCACAGTCCCATCCTGCAGGAAGACGCGGGCCCTCGTGTGCGTCCTGCGTGGAGGAATCTTGCTGCCGGCCCCATGGTGTATTTCCGTATGTCTCTGGCTGGTCTCCAGGCTCCTTGGTCCTGGTGTCACTTGTGATTCATTTCTGCACTCCTTGGGGTTCCAGGTGTGGCCAGTCGGAATGTTGACAGAGAAAAGGCAGGCAGTATGAGTGGCTGAAAGTCCAGCCTGGACAGAGGGCGGCTCCTGGCTGAGAAGCGTGGCTGAAGGATGTTGCCCCTCTGCTCAGCTCGTCACCTCCAGGAGACAATGCGGCCCGCTCTGCAAGAGCTTGTGCTCCCTCAGGTTGCTGTGAGGCGCTGTCGAGCCACGGTCCGCCTCATAGAGACCCTATGTACAGCAGACGAAACGCTACCCAATCCTGTGCCATGCCTGGCACTATTGCCGTGCTTCTCTGCTATTCATAGGGTTTTCAATGGTGGATGGTTTCAGGAGTGGGTTGCCGGGTCTGTCTCCCAAGCCTCCAGCACCTGGTGTTCCCAGGCAGTCTCTCATCCAAGGACTAACCAGGACTGATCTTGCTTAGCTTCTGAGATCTGACGGGATCAGACGGTGGTAGGTGCTTCCCCAAGAGAGGCCAGAAATCTGGAGGTCTATGTGACACCTCATTGAATGGGCACCTGTTCCCAATAGTCACATCCAGTGTCTCTAGTTTGACACTGTTGAGACCCGGCTTGATCTCTTCCCCCAAAATACATTGCGGAGTGAGCAAATGTAGTATTGGGTGGTTTAGAAGCAAAACCCAGCTTGGTCCACTGGCTTGTTAATCTGCGGTGCTCACCCGCTGCTTTGCTGGACGCTTCCCCCACCCCTCCTCCGGTGATCTCTGAGTTTGGAGTGACAACAGCCAGAGGTTATGGAGCGCTTTCTGGGCCAGGCCTGGTTCCAGGTTCTCTTGGTCAGTGGGCTGCTCTCTCTATGGAGCAGGAGCTGCAATGCCCCTGGAGGGGGAGGTGATGTGAGCCGGCCACACCTGAGCAGGGCTGGCTCCAGGGCCTGACACCACAGCCAGGTGGCTTTGCCCCCACACCGTGGGGACATCCTGAGAGAATTTGCTGCACTTCCATCGCTCTTCTTACCCGGGGTTCACAGATTCCCCCCACGGAAACCATGGGACGATGCTGTAAATCAGGTGAGACTAGAGACGGCGCCCATGCTGGAGAGGAGGCTGA